>CAOLHI010007388.1:0-15290 GCA_948474755.1 Ctenosaura bakeri
GGTTACAGTTAGGGCTAGGGTTAGGATTAAGGCTAGGGTAAGGGCTACGGTTAGGGGTCTGGTTAGGATTAGGGTTGGGGCTAGGGTTAAAGTTAGGGCTAGGATAAGGGTTAAGACTAGGGTTAGGGCTAGGGTTAGGGCTACGGTTAAGGTTAGGGTAAGGACTAGGATTAGGCTGGGGTTAGGGTTAGGATTAGGTTTCGGACTTGGGTTAAGGTTAGGTGTACGTCTAGTTAGTATTAGGGTTAGGGTTAAGGCTAGGGTTAGGGCTAGGGTTAAGGGTAAGGTTAGGGCTGGGGTTAGGGCTAGGTTTAGGTCTAGGATTAGGGTTAGGGTTAGGGTAGGTCTAGGGTTATGGTTAGTGCTAGGGTTAGGGCTAAGTTAAGGGCTAGGGCTAGTACTAGGTTTTGGGTTAGGGTTAGAGGTAGAGCTACGATTAGGGCTAGGGGTACGTCTAGGTTTAGGGCAATGGTTAGGGCTTGGGGTTAGGATTAGGGCTAGGGTTTGGGTAAGGTTTAGGGTTAGGGTTAGGACTACGGTTAGGGCTAGGTTTAGGGTTAGGGCTAGGTTTTGGGGCAGGTTTACGACTTTGGGTTAGGGTTAAATTTAAGGCTAGGCTGACGGGTAGGGTTAGGGCTAGGGTTAGGGCTCTGGTTAGGATTAGGGTTAGGGCTACGTTTTGGGCTTGGGTTAGGGTTAGGGTAGGGCTAGGGTTATGGTTAGGGCTAGGGTTAGGGCCAAGGTTAGGACTAGGGTTAGGGCTAGGGTTAGGGCTGTGGTTAGGGATAGTTTTAGGGCTAGGGTTAGTGCTAGGTTTAGGGTTAGGGTTAGAGCTAGGGCTAGGGTTAGGGCTAGGGGTAGGTCTAGGATTAGGGCTATGGTTGGGGCTTGTGGTTAGGATTAGGGCTAGGGTTTGGATAAGGGTTAGGGCTAGGGCTAGGGTTAGGGTTAAATCTAGAGTTAGGGCTAGGGTGAGGGATAGGGTGAGGGATAGGGGAAGGGCTAGGGTTAAGGCGGGGGTTAGGGCTAGGTTTAGGGCTAGGTCTAGGGTTACGGTTAGAGATAGGGCTAGCGTTAGGGCTAGGGTTAGGGTTAGGGTTTAGGGCTAGGTTTAGGGCTTGGGGCTAGGGTTAGGGCCAGGGCTAGGGTTAGGGTTCAAGCTAGGGCTAGAGTTAGGATTAGTGCTAGGGTTAGGTCTAGGGTTAGGGTTAGGGCTAGCTCTAGGGTTAGGGTTAGGCCCAGGGTTAGGGTTAGGACTAGGGTTAGGGCTAGGGTTAGGGTAAGGTTAGGGCTGGGGTTAGGGCTAGGTTTATCGCTGGGGTTAGGGCCAGGTTTGAGATAGGTTTAGGGCTAGATGTATGGCTAGGATTAGGGTTAGGTTTAGCGCTATGGTTAGGGCTAGGTTAGGGTTAGGGTTAATGTTAGAGCTAGGGCTAGGGTTAAGGTTAGGTCTAGTTTTATGGCTAGGGTTACGGTTGGTATTAGAACTAAGGTTCGGGCTAGGGTTAGGGTTAGGGTCTAGGCTAGGGTTAACACTAGGGTTAGGGCTAGGTTTAGGGTTATGGTTAGGGTTAGGGTAAGGGTTAGGGCTAGGGTTAGGGTCAAGGTTAGGACTAGGGTTAGGGCTAGGGTTAGGGCTACGATTAGGGCTGGGGTTAGGGATAGGTTTAAGGCCAGGGTTAGGGCTAGGTTTAGGGTTAGTGGTAGGGCTAGGGTTAGGGCTAGGGGTAGGTCTAGGTTTAGGGCTATGGTTGAGGCTTGTGGTTAGGATTAGGGCTACGGTTTGGATAAGGGTTAGAGCTAGGGCTAGGGTTAGGTTAGGGTTAGGGTTAAATCTAGGCTTAGGGCTAGGGTGAGGGATAGGGTGAGGGATAGGGGAAGGGCTCGGGTTAAGGCGGGGGTTAGGGCTAGGTTTAGGGCTAGCTCTAGGGTTACGGTAGAGATAGGGCTAGCGTTAGGGCTTGGGGTAGGGCTGGGTTTAGGGCTAGGTTTAGGGCTTGGGGCTAGGGTTAGGGCCAGGGCTAGGGTTAGGGTTCAAGCTAGGGCTAGAGTTAGGGTTAGGGCTAGGGTTAGTCTAGGGTTAGGGTTAGGGCTAGCTCTAGGGTTAGGGTTAGGGCCAGGGTTAGGGTTAGGACTAGGGTTAGGGCTAGGGTTAGGGTTAGGTAAGGTTAGGGCTGGATTAGGGCTAGGTTTAGCGCTGGGGTTAGGGCCATTTTTAGAGATAGGTTTAGGGCTAGATGTATGGCTAGGATTAGGGTTAGGTTTAGCGCTATGGTTAGGGCTAGGTTAGGGTTAGGGTTAATGTTAGAGCTAGGGCTAGGGTTAAGGTTAGGTCTAGTTTTATGGCTTGGGTTACGGTTGGTATTAGAACTAAGGTTCGGGCTAGGGTTAGGGTTAGGGTCTAGGCTAGGGTTAGCACTAGGGTTAGGGCTAGGGTTAGGGTTATGGTTAGTGTTAGGGCTAGGGTTAGGGCTAAATTCGGGTTAGGGCTAGGGTTAAGGCTAGGGTTAGTTTTAGGGCTAGGGTTAGGGTTAGGCCTAAGTTTAGGGCTAGGGTTTCGGTTAGGTCTAGATCAAGGGCTAGGGTTACGTTTGGGATTATAATAAATTTCGGGCTAGGGTTTGGTTTAGGGATAGGGTCAAGGCTAGGGTTAGCACCAGGATTAGGGCTAGGGTTAGGGTTATGGTTAGTGTTAGGGCTAGGGTTAGGGCTAAAGTTAGGGTGAGGGCTAGGGTTAAGGCTAGGGTTAGGTTTAGGGCTAGGGTTAGGGTTAGGCCTAAGTTTAGGGCTAGGGCTTTGGTTAGGTCTAGATTAGGGGTAGGGGTACGTTTGGGATTATAACTAATTTTCGGGCTAAGGTTAGGTTTAGGGATAGGGTCAAGGCTCGGGTTAGCACCAGGGTTAGGGGTAGGGTTAGGGTTATGGTTAGTGTTAGGGCTAGGGTTAGGGATAAAGTTAGGGTGAGGGCTACGGTTAAGGTTAGGGTTAAGGCTTGGGTTAGTGTTTAGGGTTAGCTGTATTGCTAGGGTTTGGGCTAGGGATAGGATTAGGCCTAGGCCCCACCTTAACCCTAGCCCTTCCCCTACCCCTCACCCTATCCCTCACCCTAGCCCTAACCCTAGATTTAACCCTAACCCTAAACTAACCCTAGCCCTAACCCTAGCCCTAACCCTAGCCCTAGCCCTAAACCTAGCCTTAACCGTAGCCCTAACCCTAACACTAACCCTAGCACTAACCCTAAACCTAACCCGTACCCAAAACCTAGCCCTAATCCTAACCCCAAGCCCTAACCATAGTCCTAAACCTTGACCTACCCCTAGCCCTGACCCTAGCCCTACCTCTAACCCTAGCCTTTAACTTAGCTCTAACCCTAGCACTTACCATAACCCTAGCCCTACCCTAACCCTAATCCAAGCACAAAACATAGCCCTAACCCTAACCCTAACCGTAGCCTTAATCCTAACCCTAGCCGTAACCCTGCAGATAGCCCTAACGCTAACCCTAGCCATAACCCATCCCTAACCCTAACTCAAGAACCAAGCCCTAAACCTAGCCCTAAACCCAGCCCTACCCCTAGCCCTAACGCTAGCCCTAGCTCTAACCGTAACCCTAGACCTAGCCGTAAACCTAGCCCTAACCCCCGCCTTAACCCTAGCCCTTCCCCTACCCCTCACCCTAGCCCTCACCCTAGCCCTAACCCTAGATTTAACCCTAACCCTAAACGAACCCTAGCCCTAACCCTAGCCCTAACCCTAGCCCTAGCCCTTAACCAAACCCTAGCCCTAATCCAAACCCCAAGCCCTAACCATAGCCCTAAACCTAGACCTAGCCCTAGCCCTAACCCTAGCCCTACCTCTAACTCTAACCTAAACCTAGCCCTAAACCTATCCCTAACCACAGCCCTAAACCAAGTCCTAACCCTGGTTCTAAACTTGGCCCTAACCCTAGCCCTAACCATAACCCTAGCCCTACCCTAACCCTAACCCAAGCCCTAAATGTAGCCCTAACCCTAACCCTAACCAGAGCCCTAACCCTAGCCCTAAACCTACCCATCAGCCTCGCCCAAACCTTAACCCTAACCGTAAGCCCTAAACCTACCCGAAAACTTAGCCCTAACCCTAAACCTAGCCTTAACCGTAGCCCTAACCCTAACACTAACCCTAGCACTAACCCTAAACCTAACCCGTACCCAAACCCTAGCCCTAATCCTAACCCCAAGCCCTAACCATAGCCCTAAACCTTGACCTACCCCTAGCCCTGACCCTAGCCCTACCTCTAACCCTAACCCTAAAACTATCCCTAACCCTAGCCCTTAACTTAGCTCTAACCCTAGCCCTTACCATAACCCTAGCCCTACCCTAACCCTAATCCAAGCACAAAACATAGCCCTAACCCTAACCCTAACCAGAACCCTAACCCTAGCCTTAATCCTAACCCTAGCCCCTAACTGTAACCCTAGCCCTAGCCTTAACCCTAACCCTAGCCCTAACCCTAGCAATACAGCTAGCCCTAATCCTAGCCCTAACCATAACACTTACCCTAAACCCAGCCCTAACCTGAACCCAAACCCTAACCCTAACCCTAACCTTAGCCCTAACCCAAACCCTAACCCTAGCACTAACTCTTACCCTAACCCTATTCCTAGCCCTAACTCTAAACCTAGCCCTAACGCTAGCCGAAATCCTAACCCTAACCCTAACTCTAACCCTAGTCCTAACCCTAGCCCAGTCCCTAATGCTAAAATTAAATCTAGCCCGAAACCTGGCCCTAAGTCCAAACATAACCCTATCCCTAAATATAGTCCTAACCCAAACCCTAACCCAAACCGTAACCCTAACCCTCACCTGAACCCAAACCCTAACCCTAACCCTAACCCTAACCCTAGCCCTAGCCCTAGCCCTAACCCTAACCCTAACCCTAACCTCAACTATAACCCTAGCCCTAACCCTAGTCCTAAACTGAGCCCTAACCCATGCCCGAACCATAAGCCTAGCCCTACCCTAAACCTAACCCAAGCCCAAAACGTAGCTCTAACCCTAAACCTAACTCTAGCCTTACCCCTAACCCTAGCCCTAACTCTAGCCTTAATCCTAACCCTAGCCGAAACTGTAACCCTAGCCCTAGGCCTAATCCTAACCCTAGCCCTAACCCTAGCAATACATCTAGCCCTAATCCTAGCCGTAACCATAACACTAAACTTAACCCCAACCTAACCTGAACCTAAACCCTAACCCTAACGCTAGCCCTAACCCTAACCCTAGCAATAACCCGTTACCTAACCCTAGCCCTAACCCTATCCGGAACTCTAAACCTAGCCCTAACCCTAGCCAAAATCGTAACCCTAACCTTAGCCCTACCCCTCACCCTAGCCCTAACCCAAGCCTTAACACTAACCTTAACCCTAGCCCTCACCCTAACTTTATCCATAACCCTAGCCCTAACACTAACGATAACCCTAACCCTACCCCTAACCCTGGTGCTAACCCGAGCCTTCACCCTATCCCTAGCCCGAAACTTAGTTATAATCCCAAACGTAACCCTACCCCTTAATCTAGACCTAACCAAAACCCTAGCCCTAAACTTAGGCCTAACCCTAACCCTAGCCCTAAACCTAACCCTAGCCTTAACCCTAGCCCTCACCCTAACTTTAGCCCTAACCCTAGCCCTAACACTAACCATAACCCTAACCCTAGCCCTAATCCTGGTGCTAACCCTAGCCTTGACCCTATCCCTAAACCAAACCCTAGCCCGAAACTTAGTTATAATCCCAAACGTAACCCTAGCCCTTGATCTAGACCTAACCAAAACCCTAGCCCTAAACTTAGGCCTAACCCTAACCCTAGCCCTAAAACTAACCCTAGCCTTAACCCTAGCCCTGACCCGAACTTTAGCCCTAACCCTAGCCCTAACACTAACCATAACACTAACCCTAGCCCTAACCCTAGTGCTAACCCTAGCCTAGACCCTAACACTGACCCTAGCCCGAACCTTAGTTCCAATACCAGACCGTAACCCTAGCCATAAAACTAGACCTAACCTTAACCCTAGCCCTAGCTCTAACATTAACCCTAACCCTAACCTAGACCTAACCATAGCGCTAAACCTAACCCTAATCCTAGCCATACATCTAGCCCTAAACCTATCTCTAAACCTGGCCCTAACCCCAGCGCTAAACCTAGCCCTAACCCCAACCCTAACCTTATCCTAACCCTAACCCTAGCCCTAACCCTAGTCCTAACCCTAACCCTGGGCCTAACCCTAACCCTAACCCTAGAGCTAGCCCTAACCCTATCCCTAGACCTAACCCTAGCCCTAACCCTAACTCTAGCCCTAGCTTGAACCCTAACCCTAGCCCTGGCCCTAACCCTAGCCCCAAGCCCTAAACCTAGCCCTAAACCCAGCCCTACCCCTAGCCCTAACGCTAGCCCTATCTCTAACCGTAACCTTAGACCTAGCCCTAAACCTAGCCCTAACCCCGCCTTAACCCTAGCCCTTCCCCTATCCCTCACCCTATCCCTCACCCTAGCCCTAACCCTAGATTTAACTCTAACCCTAACCTAACCCTAGCCCTAGCCTTAACCCTTATCCAAACCGTAGCCCTAATCCTAACCACAAGCCCCAACCATAGCCCTAATCCTAGACCTACCCCTAGCCCTAACTCTAGCCCTAGCTCTAACCCTAACCCTAAACCTAACACTAACCCTAGCCCTAAACCTATCCCTAACCACAGCCCTAACCCTAGCCCTAACCCTAGTCCTAAACTTGGCCCTAACCCTAGCCCTAACCATAACCCTAGCCCTACCCTAACCCTAACCCAAGCCCAAAACGTAGACCTGATGTCGGGAGTCCTCCATGTTTTATTGTTTTAGGATAGCAGTAGACTGAGGAAATAGTGATAGTAGGCTGTTAGCTATTCCCAGGCGCCAACCATTCCTTCTGGCTGGAATTTCAAAGGAACCGTTTGGCATGATGACGTTCGTTCTTTTACAACTATCTTAGGAGAAACTGTCTGTTAAAGTGTAAGGTGGGGGAAAACGTTCCATTCTCGAGCTTTAACGTCTGAAGACAGCATCCCTTACTATGTTACAATAAATCTTCTATTAAGTTTGTTGATCCGTGTAAGAGTGAATCTGTTCCTGACAGAAAGCTCGAGAATCCTTTCAAAAAATGCACCAATTGATGGACCAGTCGATTACTGAAGAAGAGCAAGGATCTGCAGAATCTGATGGAGCTACAGAAACTGAAGTGCCCCTGGATACCAAGACAAAATTGCGCCTGACCGAGGCTATGGAAACCCCCACAAGCGGCCAAACCTGGGTCTGGGGAGAAAAGCCACATACGTTGTTGAGACAAAGCAGAAGGGCTGCTAGATGGGATACATCAGCAAAAGACCTATCCCTTTTGGAGGAGATAAAGCAAATGGAAACCGAACTGGAAAGAAAAGATGAGGAGATACTCGAACTCAAGACCATGCTACGCGAGATGCGCATCCGTCCCTCGCAGACAGGGAGATCACCAGGAGGAGAACCACGAGCGGCTGTCTCGGCGGCAGGCACCCCTGGTCCGCCCCAGCAACCAACAGGGCACACGCCAGCGCCACTGTTACTCAGAAATGTGGGAGACCTGAAAGCGACCTTCAACGGGAAGGGGGGGAAACTCTCCTTTTTTTTGACTATGGCAAACAATTTCCTGATTGATCACGGCCATCTATTTCGGGATGATGCGGCCCGAATTCGATACCTAAGCCAGCGGATGAAAGGACTGGCAGCAGACTGGGTAGCGAACCTATATGACTCCCGCGCCCCCGAAACTGAAAATCTGCAGCTCTTCATGAACCATCTGCGGAACGCTTTGAAGACCCCCATTTATTGGAAAAAACCAAATATCAACTGAAAAGAATGAAACAAGGCAGGAACGATGTGGGGACGTATTCCCGTGAATTTAGAAACCTGGCCACCAAAGTCCCGTGGAGTGATGAAATTCTAATTGAGTTATACAAAGATGGACTAAATCCTGATATTCTACACGGGTGCTTAATGCAGGCCAATCCACAGACCCTGCTAGGTTGGGTCAGACTAGCTACTGAAATGGAAGGCATAACCCAGACTGTTCAGCTGAACCGACAAAGACAAGACGTGCCAAAACGACAACCTCGCGGTCCCACCGTCCTCAATGCTGAGGAACGGAACAAACGTCTCCGTTTGGGCATGTGCTTTAACTGTGGAAAACCGGGCCACCTCGCCAACACCTGCCGCGGAAACCAAGCTCCGACTGGGACTAAGGGAGCACGAGCAGACCCAAAGGATATAGAATTCACACATCAGACAGCGGCCGCCAAACAACCACTTAGACGCACTTCTAAGGACCCTGCAGCGGCGACAGGAGACTCCGATCCCGATGATGAAACCACCTCTTCGTCCTCATCTGACATAGATGGAGATTCTAAACCTGACTGCGATGACTGGCAAGCGGCGGGAACATCTGTAAGTACTCCTAAAATTCCCCATTTCTACGCCACGGTTGCGATTAGTGGCAGCGATGGGACTTTGCATGTACATAGGGCATTAATTGACTCTGGCTGCTCCAGAAGTTTGTTACACCCCAAATTGGCCAAACAATTGAAAACTCTTTATGAGCCCTTGGAATGCCCCATCAAATTAACGCAAATGGATGGGACCTCAATGACTGGGGGAGTAATTAGTAAAATCACTAAGCCCATCTCATTTCAAATGGACAAAAACAATTACAGCATGCGATTTCTAGTTCCCAAGGCGATGCAGTTCAAATTGGTCTTGGGAATCGATTGGCTTCGTGAATATAACCCCCAGATAAACTGGACTGCTGGCACTATGTCCTCTTCAGATGAAAACTTTTCTATTCCCCATGAAGAATTGCAACAAATTCCTTCACACTACCGAGACTTCCAAAAGGCTTTCCACGAAAGGGAGGCTGACAAATTGCCTCCCCACACGGACTTTGACTGTAAACTGGAATTAGTTGACGGGGCCACCCTGCCTAAACCGAAAATTTATCCCATGAGCCAAAAAGAACTCCTTGCTCTCAAGAAGTTCCTAAATAAAAACTTGGCTCGCGGCTTTATCAAGCCCTCTACAGCCCCCACGGCGAGTCCTGTCTTCTTCCGAAAGAGAAAAGATCCCAGCGCGGATCCGAGACTGATAGTTAACTACTCTGCTATTAACCAGGTTATGTCCTCCAATTGTTATCCCATACCTCTGATACGGACTGTTTTGGACCATCTTGTTCAAGGAAAATATTTCACCAAACTTGATCTTAAAGAGGCTTTTCATAGGATTAGAATGGACCCGGACTCTGAGTGGCTCACCACCTTTGCAACTCCTCTAGGTAACTTTAAATGGACGGTTCTTCCCTTTGGCTTACAATCGGGGCCATCTGTGTTCCAAATGTTTTTGAACACCATTTTCCATGACTTGTTGTATCAGGGGGTTCTGATTTATCTGGATGACATTTTAATTTACGCAGATTCCATGGAATCTCATGTGTCATTGGTTCGTGAAGTGTTACGAAGGCTTATAGATAACAACCTCGTGGTTAATCTATCTAAATGCCAATTTGACACCCAAACTTTTGATTACTTGGGATATAGGATTCAAGATTGTTCACTTAAAATGGACCCTTCGAAGATTAACTCCATTTTGCAATGGCCCGTCCCTAAAACTGTGAAGCAACTGCAGCAATTTCTTGGTTTTGCGAACTTCTACCGGAACTTTATTGAGGATTTTGCGGCCATAACGCTTCCACTCACCAACCTTCTACGGAAACCTAAAGGATCCACTGCGGGCAAGGCGCATAGACTTTGTTGGTCACCTGAGTGTCAATCGGCGTTTGACCATTTGAAATCTAAATTTACGTCTGAGCCCTTACTCCTTTTTCCCGACAGTACGAAGCAATTCATTGTGCAAACGGATGCTTCGGACTTTGCCATGGCAGCCGTTCTTTTACAACATGACACCACAGGAGCACTCAGGCCTTGTGCTTTCATTTCAAAGAAATTTTCCCCTCAACAAGCTAATTGGCCTATTTGGGAGAAAGAAGCCAAGGCTATCCATTTTGCGCTGTCCTCTTGGCGTCATTTGCTTGAAGGGGCTCGACTCCCCTTTGAAGTTTGGACTGATCATAGGAATTTGCAAGCCTTACAGTCTGCTAAGAAACTCTCCCCTAAGCAGGCGAGATGGGCTGAATTTTTCCAGAGATTCCGATTTAAAATTGTTTTCAAACCTGGCCGAACTAACCAACTGGCGGACCCTCTCTCTCGACTTCCCTGTTTTGCGGAATCCCCTGCTACGTCCTCCCACTCCAATACCTTGTTTCCTGCCTCCTCTCTGGCTTCTCAAGTGACTACTCGTGCATTAGCAAAGACAAGGCTTTCTGCCTCCTCTCTTTGTGACTCCGCTCTCCGCGATGCTATCATTCATGCAGCGCATGCAGACTCCTGGCTACCGGCAAACAAGGATAAAATAGAATGGGTTGACAATCTCCCCTTTTATGGCACCAAGGTCTACGTTCCCCCTGCTGCCCGCGAGCAGGTACTTCATCGTTATCATGATTCCAAACCCGCTGGACATTTTGGGTTTTTGAAGACATTGCATGCGATTCGCCGCCTTTTTTGGTGGCCTGGATTAAACCCCTCCGTGCAAACTTACATTAAGCAGTGTGCCACTTGCAACGTTTCTAAGTCACCCACATCTAAACCTCAAGGGCTCCTGCAACCTCTGCCTGCGCCTGCTAGCCCCTGGTCGGTCATCGCATGGGATTTTATCGTGTCTCTTCCCTCTTTACACGGCTTTCATGTTATTTGGGTTGTTACTGATCACTTTTCCAAGCAATGTCATTTTGTGCCTCTAAAGAAACTACCCCGTGCTGACCAGCTGGCTGACCTGTTCGTTAATCATGTATGGAAACTTCACGGACTACCTTCGGTGATCATTTCGGACAGGGATCCAATTTTCACTTCCAAGTTTTGGACTTGTCTACTGAAAACCCTGGGAGTCACTCAGAAACTCAGCAGTGCTTATCACCCTCAAACAGATGGCCAATCTGAGCGTGTTAACAAATCTCTTGAACAATTTCTTAGGTGTTTTGTTTCTGAGAACCAGAATGATTGGGCTCCGCTCCTTCCGTTCGCTGAGTTTGCCATCAATTCTGCGGTTCATACCTCTACTGGGAAACCCCCCTTTGAAATAGTTTACGGCTTCCTTCCTTCTCCTTTTCCCCCCCCTCTCCCTCTCTTCCTCCGCTCCTCCTTCTGTTTCTGCTTGGGTCTCTAAATTTTCTGGCATTTGGCAATCCGTCTCAGATGCTATAGCATCCGCTAAAGCTTCCCACAAACGTTTCGCTGACCGTAAACGGCAGCCTAATCCCCTTTACCAGCCCGGGGATTTGGTTTTCCTTTCTTCTAAGAACATTTCCTCTCCTTCTCCGTCTAAAAAACTTTCCCCTCGTTTTCTCGGACCTTTTCCTGTGAAAAGGGCTATTAATGATGTCTCTTTTGAACTAGATCTCCCTTCTTCCCTCAAGGCTATTCATCCTGTTTTTCATTCCAGTTTGCTGAAGAGGGCACCTTCGCTGACTTCTTCGCCGGCTGATGTTCCTCAACGCCCCGACTGACTTGCTACTGCATTCATATTACTATTTAGTTTTCTTGTCTTTCTACTGTTCCGTGATATTTTCTATATTTTGTGTATCTTTATGTATATATTTTTTTAAAAAAGTGGGGCAGGATGTCGGGAGTCCTCCATGTTTTATTGTTTTAGGATAGCAGTAGACTGAGGAAATAGTGATAGTAGGCTGTTAGCTATTCCCAGGCGCCAACCATTCCTTCTGGCTGGAATTTCAAAGGAACCGTTTGGCATGATGACGTTCGTTCTTTTACAACTATCTTAGGAGAAACTGTCTGTTAAAGTGTAAGGTGGGGGGGAAAAAGTTCCATTCTCGAGCTTTAACGTCTGAAGACAGCATCCCTTACTATGTTACAATAAATCTTCTATTAAGTTTGTTGATCCGTGTAAGAGTGAATCTGTTCCTGACACCTAACCCTAATCCTAACCCTAGCCCTAACCCTAGCCCTAACCCTACCCGTCAGCCTAGCCTTAAATTTAACCCTAACCCAAAGCCGTAAACCTGCCCCTAAACCTAGCCCTAACCCTAACCCTAGCCCTAACTGTAATCCTAAGCCTAACACTATCCCTGGCACTAACCCTAACCCTTACCCAAACCCTAGCCCTAATCCTAAGCCCAAGCCCTAACCATTGTCCTAAACCTAGACGTACCCCTAGCCCTAATCGTAGCCCTACCTCTAACCCTAACACAAAACCTAGTACTAACCTAGCCCTTAACTTAGCCCTAACCCTACACAACCATAACCCTAGCCCTATCCTAACCCTACCCTAACTGTAACCCTAGACCTAGCCTTAACCCTAACCCTAGCCCTAACCTGACAATATGCTAGCCCTAATCCTACCCTAACCATGAAACTAACCCTAAACCCAGCCCCAACCTGAACCCAAACACTAACCCTAACCCTAACCCTAGCCCTAACCCTAACCCTAACCCTAACCTACCCTAGCCCTAACCCTAACCCTAGCATCCCCTTACCCTAACCCTAACCCTATCCCTATCCTTAACTTAAACCTAGCCCCATCCCCAGCCAAATCCTAAAACTAAACTAACCCTAACCCTAGTCCTAACCCTAGCCCACTCCCTAATAAAAAAATTTCAGACCAACCCCACCCTAAGCCCGACCATACCCCCAGCCCTAAATCTAGTCCAACCCAAACCCTAACCCTAACCCTAGCCCTAACCCTAGCACTAACACTAGCCCTAACCCTAATTTAACCGTAGCCCTAACCGTAGCCCTAACCTTAACCCTGGCCCTAACCCTAGCCCTAACCCCAATCCCAACCTAAACCTAGGCCTAACCCCAGCCCTAACCCTAGCCTTAACCCTAACCCTAACACTAACTAGACGTACACCTAGCCTTAACCCAAGTCTGAAATTAATCCTAACCCTAACCCAGCCTAATCCTATCCTTACCCTAACCTTAACCGTAGCCCCAAGCCTAGCCCTAACCCTAGTCTTAACCCTTATCGTAGACCTAAATTTAACCCTAGCCCTAACCCTAATCCTAACCCGACCCCCAACCCTATCCCTAACCCTAGCCTTTAAACCTACCCCTAGCCCTAACTGTAACCCTAGCTCTAGCCCTAACCCTAACCCTAGCCCTAACCCTACAATGCAGCTAGACCTAATCCTAGCCCTAAATTAACACTAACCCTAAAACCCCCAACCTGAACCGAAACCCGAACTCTAACCCCCCAACCCTAACCCTAGCCCCAACCCAGCACTGACCCTAGCCCTAACCCTGATTTAACCCTAGCCCTACCCTAACACTAGCCCTAACCAACCCTAACCCTTTCCCCCAAGCCTAACCCTACCCCTAAGCCTAGCCCTAACCTTAATCCTAACCCCCAAGCCGTAAACCCCCCCAAAACCTAGCCCTAAACCTAGCTCTAACCCTAACCCAAGCATAACCCTACGCTAGCACTAACCCTTACCCTAACACTAGCAATACCCTACCCCCAAACCTAACCCTAACACTAACCCTAGCCGTATCCCTTCGCTAACCCTATCCCTTATCCTAACCCTAGCCCTAACCCAAACCCCAACTCCTAACTCTAACCCTATCCCCAACCCTAACCCTGACCCTAACCCTAACCCTAACCCTGGGCTAGCCCCAACCCTAACCCTAGCCCTTTCCCTAGCCGTAACCCTAACTAAGCCCTAGCTTCAACCCTAACCCTAGCCCTAACCCTAGCCCCAAGCCCTAAACCTAGCCCTAAACCCACCCCCCCCTAGCCCTAACGCTAGCCCTAGCTCTAACCGTAACCCTAGACCAAACCCTAAACCTAGCCTAACCCCCCCTTAACACTAGCCCTTCCCCTACCCCTCACCCTAGCCCTCACCCTAGCCCTAACCCTAGATTTAACCCTAACCCCAACTAACCTAGCCCTAACCCTAGCCCTAACCCTGCCCCAGCCCTTAACCAAACCCTAGCCCCCAACCCCAAAACCCAACCCTAGCCTAACCCTTTCCCTAACCCTACCCTACCCTAACCCCAAACCTACCTAACCTAGCCGAAACCTAACCCTAACCCAACCTAACCCAGCCAACCCTGGTCCCCAATGCTAAAATACCCCACCCAAACCTAGCCCCACCAACCTAACCCACCCCCAAATAACCTAAACCCAAACCTAAATAAACCCTCCCAAAACCCAAACCCAAACCCTAACCCTAACCCTTTCCCTACCTACCCTAGCCCCAACCCTAACTAACCTAACCTAACCCTAGCCCTAACCCTACCTAAACTAACCCTAACCCACCCGAACCAAACCTAGCCCCCCTAACCCAACCCAACCCAAAAAATAGCCCCAACCTAAACCAACCCTACCCTACCCTAAACCCACCTTAACCTAACCCTAAAACTGTAACCCTAGCCCTAGGCCCCTTTTCCTAACCCTAGCCCTAACCCTACAAACACTAGCCCCAACCTACCCTAACCATAACCTAACCTTAACCCCCCAACCTAAACCCGAACCTAAACCCTAACCCAACCTACCCTAACCCTAACCCAGCAAAAACCCTTACCTAACCTTGGCCCTAACCCACCCCAACCTAAACCTAGCCCTAAACCCCACCAAAAAAACCAAAAATAGCCCTACCCCTACCCTAGCCCCAACCAACCTTTAAACCCCAACCTTAAACCTAACCCTACCCAAATTTAACCCTACCCTAGCCCCAACCTAACCCTAAACCTAACCCTACCCCCAATTCAGCCAGCCTTACCCCACCCTAACCTTTACCCAAAAAAAAGTTTTAATCCCAAACCCCCCCTAACCCCTTTTTTAGCCTAACCAAAACCCTAGCCTAAACTTCCCAACCCTAACCCAACCCTAACCCTAACCAACCCTAACCCTAGCCCCAAAACCTACCCATCACCTCCCCCAACCCCAACCCTAACCTAATTTAAACCCACCCGAAAAATTTGCCCTAACCCTAAACCTACCTTTAATAGCCCCAACCCAACCTAACCCACCTAACCCTAAACCCAACCCTACCCCAAAACCCCACCCTAACCTAACCCCAAACCCCAACCTAGCCCTAAACCTTACCTACCCCTACCCTACCCTAGCCCTACCCTAAACCCCAACCCTAAAAAGCCCTAACCCTAGCCCTTTAAATTAGCCCTTTAATCC
>CAOLHI010007391.1:0-16263 GCA_948474755.1 Ctenosaura bakeri
AAACACCCTCTGAACAAATTTTGCTAAGAAAACACCACGATAGATTCACCATGGGGTCACCCTAAGTCAGAAATGACTTGAAGGTACACAGTAACACAATACCTCTGTTCAGTTGCCCAGCTGCTGTTGCTTCTCTTGCACCAGTGAATTGCAGGAGAAAGCTGGGTGCTTAGTTGGTCCTTTTCCATTTGATGGTGGTTTCCCCCTATAGTTCTTTCCCCTACATGACCCTAACAATGGACCATACTTTTGGACTTTACTAGCAGTTGAGTGGCAGCTATGAAGACAAAAATGTGAAACAGAATTATGTCACCCGCTTTCCTGGGAACACAGCTCTGTTTTTGATACGTTGAAGGTGGATGGTCAAGGTCTTTAGATTTCATGCATAAAGATTTGCAACTGTAACGCTGATGTTGTTGACTTGGTGACTTCCAAAAATTGAGAAAAATACATCCATAGAAACCACTAAAATATGGTCAAAATTATACCGATTACACCAAAATGTGTCAGACAACACTTCCTGGAACTACAAGAGAAGGGGAGCATGAGGATCGTATTTCAGGTTTCCTTCTTTGTGCAGGGCATTCCATATTTTCTGACCCAAGCATTAGAGACAGACCGATTTACAAATCCAGATGGGAAGGAGTGGCGACTTTAGAAAAGCACTTGGTTAAGAACAGATCCAAAAGGTCATGAACCATCCAGGCTAGACCTGAGAACCTCTTGGCTCTTTATTGAGCTGCTCTGTGTCTGAAAATAGTGGCTTGGCACACCATCTTAAGCAGCACGGTATTATCTTGCTTTGGACTGGCCCCACCCGGCTAGGTTGAACATTGATCTGTGCTAGACTGGAAGGATTACAAAAGGCTTCCTGTTCAGAGGATAGTGGTCTTTGTGGTTCTGATGTATTTCTGTGCTTCCTTCAGCTCCTGCCTCCTGGCTTGGTCTTTTCATTCTGACTCCTCAGCTTAATTCTTGGTTCCCAAGTTCCCTTGCGACACCTGTGTACAGCTCAGCCTTAACACAAAACTACCTTTCTTGTTTTCATCGAATTGTGTGTCCCAGTTTGGGTGATATTTGGTGTTCTTTGCAAAACAAATTCACCTTATTCCTTTCCTGTTCTTGTCAATGCCATTTTCCTTCTTTTCTTCCCACCCAGTCCATGACCTCACTTGCCCTCAGTCGTGTTTAATTCTGTTAGCTTTAGTGGTCCAGCACTTTGATACCACAGTGCTTCATCTGTCATGATGATCCTATGGATACTTATGGACAAAGGCAATTGGATTACCACTGCGGCTTGGATTAGATGTCAGCGTGACAACAAATGAGGCTATGGACAACGAGGGCAGAGAAGAATGGAAATGGCACTGAGAAGAAGCTTCCATCAAAGGAATAAAATAACGTGGTCAAAACGAAGTAAATATTCTGCATGAGGGGTGATTTCCCCAGCCATCTCTTCAGCAGCGTTTAATAGTAAGTTCAAAAGTTGAGTGCTGAAACTGGAGAAGACTCAGCATTGCCCTAATCTAGACATAATGCGTCCCTCAAAATCACAGACTTGATGGAAAGATTCAGCCACAGAAATCTTCAGAGATTGTTGGTAGACAGAGGTCTGAGGTTTGCTTTTGGCTTAGGTCTGCTTTCTGGTTTATTATTCTCTGCCCTGCTAATGGCCTAAGGGTAATTATGGAGGATTTCATTATCTCCTTTGTCCACTGAGTGCTAATGCTCTGGGTTTCCTTTATCCTGCTTGAGCAAGACGACCTCAGGGAGGCTGCAAGAAAGGAATTAATGAATTTCAGGTTGGACATGAATTGGTAATTAATCACTCCTGGAATTCAAGATAAAGCCAGGAAGAGAGAATGACAGACAAAAAATATATTAAAGGAAGGGTGGTATGGATGGTGAGGTGTCCTGAAGATGATCTGAATGCACTAGGGAAGTTGACCAAGCACAAAGGAATGGCCCACAGGAGGACTGTTTGGCCAGGCTTGAATGGGCCCGGTTGAAACAGAAGAGCTGTGTCAAAAGGAGAATCTTTTGGAGGTGGAGGTCAAAGAGATTTGCCCAAGAAAGGTAATAGATGATTTTGGTAGTTGTCAGACAGGTCAGGCATCAGACAGCAGGTATGGAGAAAAATAGTGTGAAGGAAACTGTGAATGGGAGGGCAGGCCGTGTCAGGCGAGCTTTTCAAGGGAGTCTTCTGGACCAAGGGTAAACTTTTGGGATAATATCATTGCCTGGGTGACAACGGCTGTGATTTTTGCCTTACTGAAAAAGTAGTGCAAGCTGTGTGTAGACCAGATACTGGCTGAAAATATAAAATGTTTGGAGGTATGCAGACACTGTTGAGTTGGGGTGAAAGTTTTTTCATAAATGTGGTTTAAGGCAGCAGATGCTATTGCTGACTTAGGGACAGAAGGGTGAGTGTTAAACTTTATTTATTTTATTTATTATTTCTTTAGTTTATGAATATCCCTGCCTTTGTCCCAGGAAGGGGCTCAAAGCAGCTTACAAAAAACCGTCACCTGAAATGGATGTAATGTGCTATTGGCTGTAATCAAATGGGAAGTGGATTTGAATTATTGAGGATCTAGGTAGATAACAGTTGGTGCAATTGATAAGGCCTACACAATGTGCTTATCTTGGCTTACAAGGATGTTTTCCAAAATCTATTTACTCTTTGTGCTTGCTGGAAAAGCACTGGCTGTCGCTAGCCCTGGCTCCTACACACCACAATCTGTAGTAATGCCATTTTGTAAATGGGTTCATTGTTTATCAGCCATCTGATAGGCAATAGTATCTCAGCATTTTAGGAGGATCAGCACCAAATGCCTTGGGCAAGAAACAGGCAGGCAGGTGGACAGTCAGGCAAGCAGGAGGTTTAACACTGAAGTCTGAGTGATTGCCAAAACTTTTACCTTCCTCGCTGACCACTAGATGAGACTGAGGGATGGTAGCAGTCCTGGGAGTTCTTTTATCACTCAGTGGCACAAGATTGGCCTTCTAATATCCCCTGACTTTCCAGGACAGAAGGATTATAGGCTAGGGTATGTAGGCCTCCTCTGAAATGATCCAGAATCCCTATAATCTTCCCTTCACTAGAGGGAGCTTGTGCCTATTTCATTATACTTCCAGTTTCAGCCTGGTGGTGCTTTGTAGAAATGACCTGTCACCCTGCTTTTCCTTGGCAGCTGATGTGGGGAATGCTGTTTCTCAATATAATAGTGGGGTTGGGTGCATTTTTGTTTTTTCATGCATTGCGTGTGGGTGAGTGTTTATAAGAGAGTGTGTGTGCTCACATACGTACGCTGCAGAACTGTCAACTTAGTTTTCATGGGAGACAACAGTAGGATACTTCTGCCACTTCCAATCTCCATTCCCACTTGTTTCGTCCTTCCCTGATAAAGTAGCCTGCATGTTAGTGTGTGTGTGTGTGTGTGTGTGTGCACGCACACACGCACCTGACAGAGAGAGAGAGAGAGAGAAAGAGAGAGAGAGAGAGAGAAGGAAGTCCTTTATCTTGTAATGACAGAAGTACTTAGTGTATCTCCCATCCTGTTTGATTTCCACATGGCCTGTCCTGTTTTACACCTTGAACAAAGGTAGCTGATCCTCGCTCTTGACAAGTTTCATCCCAGTGCGCTTTCCATTACCGCCCAGGACCCAGGGGAGCTAATAATAATTTCTGTATTGTAAAAATTAATTAGCGCTGCAGACGTTCATTTCTCAGGCATGATTAGAGAATGCTTCTAACAGGGGTGACCTGATGACTCTGCGGCAGGAGCCTCTACAGCTTTGATCTGGCCTAGAAAACACCCTGAAGTCCCCAGTTTGAAACATCACTGGAGTGAAAGAGCCAGTGGGCTCTGTGTGTGTGTGTGTGCAGGAAAGAGGACATGGGACATTTTCCAGGTGTGAGATGAATCTGGGAACAATGAAAAGAAGGCTCTTGTCAGAGTGGAAGCTGTCAGTCAGAGGAAGGCTTTGCACCAGGGAACAGGTACTTAGAGAAGCAGCCAGGTATAATTCAATTACAGTGCATGTGTCACTGAAATGACAAAATGAGGGAGGAAGAGAGGCAAACACAGAGGCATTTAAGATGTAAGAGATCCTACCTTTGAAGAAAGAGGCAAAAGCTGTGCAGTCGAGAGAGTGCTTAAAAAAATGCCATTGGTGAGTCAAGTTTTTTTTAATGTTGCACACAGAGATAGCAAGTGGGTGGAGCTGAACCTGAGAAGGGAGGCTGACCAGTTCTTTTCTGGAGGCATGACTTCTGAGGTCACATTGCAACACTGCTGTTGTGGAAAGAATAGTGCAGTGACGGAATCTGACTCTTTATTTAAACAGTAATAATGGAGTGTGGAACAGTCCTCCCACACTCATCAGAGATTTGTAGTGGAAAAGGTGCAATTTGAGCATGAGGGAATGTGGACTGTCAGCCAGTACGATGAAATCGGGGAGTTATATTCCCCAAAAGTAATTTCCACAAGCTCTGTGGCCAACCATGATAACCAGACAATGTGCTTCTGAAGGTTAGGTCCTCTGAACATGGAATAAGAGGGTGCTTTTGCTTTCAGAATGTGATTGTGGAGTTTCTCAGGATATTTAGCTGACAATGGTAGGATACAAATTCTCTCTTGGATCCAGTGGGGTTCTTAGATGGTTTACTTTGCTTAACTAGCTAGTCTCATATCCTGTCATTGACCACAGGCCATTCTGGATACTTTAACAAGGTATGTAAACAGTCCAGAAAGATAAGAGTTGCTTATGTCCCTGTTGATCCAGTTCTGATACTAAGTAATGTTAATACTGTAACTAGAGATAAGGAGCTTTCACACATAATGACAAGCCAGGTTGATTGATTTATCCTGGTTTACAGTGAATGAAAAGCATGCTGGTACCTGTGAATCAATATTGCTGGTTCACTCATCCTTTCACACAAACAAGTAAAACTAATTAGGAAACCTTCACTTACCATAAGCTCTTGGTTTGTTCCTCCACAAACAAACCAGGATTCCTAAGCCAGCAACAAGCTTGTAGTTTCAACCTGAATCTTAGTGAGAAAAGGACTCTGTGTATCTACAGCTCCTGGGTCCAACTGGGAGCTGTGATTGGAGCATACAGTTCATCCCGCTGTTGAATATTGCAGGCATCAAGGAATGTGGCCAGTGGGTGCCTTAGTACATGGCGTGTGTGTGTGTGTGTGTGTGTGTGTGTGTGTGTGTGGAGGGGGGGAGTGTTTCAGAGGGTTTGGTGGCATCAGAGGGAGGGAACTGAGGTGGATGGTGGGGTGGGCATCATCTGGTCCGTCTGATTGGTCTTCAGGGCCACTCTGTCACTCAAAACCAATCCAGTCCCCATCATGGGTCTGCAGCATGGAGGATAAAGCTGGTCTGTGACAGACTCATTCTCTGGGCAGGCAGCAGATCCAGGAGATCAGCTGTTTCATTTGTGGTGCCAGTGTGACATTCAGCTCCTCCCATGATCTTGCAACAGTCCAACATCGGGACAGCAGCAGTGCTGGCTAGAATTTGGGATGGGCTTTGGGCTCAGGCTCTCAATTCTGCATGTGGGTAGGAAGCTGGCATGGTATAAAAGTGATTAATGCCATCTGAGTTCAATTAGAGCAGCATGTTTGAAGCCTGTTGAGCAAGCGGGGGTGACGGCAGTATGATTGTGTGGATCACAGCTTAGTTGTAGCACAGATGGGGCTGAAGGGAGGGAGGGTAATAGGAAGGAGGGGAGCAGAGGTGCCCTTCCCCAAACTGCTTCACAGGTCCAGATCCTAAGTAGCTCAGAGGTTAGATGAGGAGAGACCTGCTTGAATGAGTCACATCTGACTCTTCTCCTTCTGTCTAGAACCTCCCCCAGCATCAATGAATGTTGAACCAGGAGAATTTACTTGGTTAAGGTCCTAGTAGATTGTTGCAGAGCCTGACATTTAGGGTAACAACTTGGAAAAAAAACATCTTCCCAGGCTTCATTGCCTGAAGCAGAGGTCTTCACCTCATATTTGAGTCTGATGGCTCTGGAAACTCCCAGCACCTAAAACAGGAGACAGGCAGTGCACATGGGATGTCCTGAATTAAAATCAAGATGTTCCACCTCCTGCTTTCATCTTGGCTGGCTGCTAGAGACTGTTGCTTTGTTTATACTGCTTGTTCTCTTGAGAGGGCAACAGAACTGAGGGAGAAGCTGATGGGTGTTCCAAGAGCTCTTTGCAGGCGGTGTCAGAATGTGACTGGAAAGGATCTGGAAGTCATCTAGCTGAAATGACTGCACAGGGGCAGTGTCTTCCATGCCAAATATTCTGAGCTTCTACACAAGCTGTTTCATGTGGAATTAGTATCCTTTGTTGATTTGTTTTGTGTGGGTGATACATACACTGAGAGCTCAGTGTGGCATAGTGGTTTGAGCGTTGGACTACAGCCCTGGAGACCACAGTTCAGTTCCTTGCTTGGCCATGAAAACTCGCTGCGTGACCTTGAGTGTGTTGCACACTTTGAGCCCAGACAACCCCATCATAGGTTCATCTTAGGGTCATCATAAATGAGAAATGACTTGAAGGTACCCAAGAACAACGGTAACAACAACAGCAACAATAATAACACTGTGGCCAGCGCACAGCATCCTTGTGTTGCCTTCCTGAATATTTTCAGAATGATTTGTAGTAATTTTTTTGACTTAACATGTAATTATATTGCCATTCTGTTCAACATATGTAGTTAAATTCATGTGCAGGCTTTCGAAGACTTCTGAGCCTTGGTTTAGAAGCTTTCTTCTTGCAGCTGTTGGCTCTAATTGTTTTATGTTCAGCAGCATTATTGATGGATTGCCCCATAATCAATTTCTGTTCCCCACAGAATGACTAATTATTATCAGTTTTCTCCTATTTTTCTTCATTTTATTGCGAGATAAAACTATTTTTCAGTTGCTTTAAAAAAACAAAAGGAAACAAACCATTAAATCTTTTACTGAACAGAAATCAACTAACCAACAGGTAGTGACTGAGTAATGCTGCTGATGCACTGAGCAAGAAGTTATTGGAAACAAACATTTCAAGAAGGAAGTATCTAATTAAAGTTGCAGAGGATATTTGTTGAACTGGACTTCTGAGTAAATATTACAGCATTGTCTGATGATACAATGTTACGTTAGGTACTGTGCAGAACTGCCTTTTGAATACTGCTTCCGGTTGATTGTGGGTAAACAATGTTTTGGTAGTGTCACAGAATGTGGAGGTGAGCCACCTGAACTGATATAATGAAAATTACAGGATGTCATAAGCAGTGAACAAGAGAGTCCATGATGCACCACTTCAGAGATGCCAGTGGAAGGCCTTGTGAGGTTTTAATTCAGATTAACTCAGTTTAACTCACAATATTAATTTGTGCTGCGTGCAGTCAGAAAAAATGGGAGTAGGTTGTGTCTTAATGGTCATCTTAGTCTGAAATCATGTACATATTTTGTGTGTGTGTGTGTGTGTATCTGTATAATGTTATATTGTTTTGCCCATTTTCCTCTCTGCTTCAGGTGCTGATTTTTGCTGATGGGGACACAAGAGGATTCCCATACCAACAGCTTGGCTTCCTTTCCTCTGTGGAGAAGAAAGATGGAAAAGCTACTGCTTATCTGTGTGAGAACTTTACCTGCTCCTTGCCTGTCACTTCCAGCCAGGAGCTGCGCCGGTTGCTGCTGTCCTGAGACTACCATCCTTGGTGGCCCGTGCATTTCAGTGGTCAAGAGAAAAGAGAGCCCTAAATTTAATGAGATGACATTTAGCTACTTGGCCCTCCCAATAAAGTCGCCTTCAGTCTAGCGTGATTGTGGCCGTGTTCAGCTTGCCTCTTTATGTCGTAATAGCATCTCCCTTCCCGTCCTTCAGCCCAGGGAGATGCTTGGTCAGTGGTCCTCAGGTTTACTTAATGGGACTAACTGCCTTAGAAGGTGGTGGATTCTCTTTCTTCAGGAGTCTATAAACAGAGATTGGATGGACATCTTTCAGGAGTGCTACACTTGTGTATTCCTGCATGGCAGGGATTGTACCACATGGACTTTCTAGTCCCTTCTAATGCTAAGATTCTATCACTTCTTGAGACATAGAGCAGTGAAAATTTTGTTTGTAGTAGTTTGATCTAATGGGAACTTGGTTTCTGCAAAATCTCAGACTTTGCAACATCTCTGAGAGGGATGGCCAACGCCTCCTCCTATTTTTGCAGGAATTATGTCATTTAGCCTTCAGCTTCAAGTCTTCTGACTATCAAGGGCCAGGTTTCCTTCTTCATGGATGCCAGAGATCCTTTAGGTTTTGATTTAGGCTTGCAGAGGGAAATAAGTCATGCCCTGGAATTCCTGTTTAGCTTGGGTGTGATGGTTTCACAAGCGAAAGTCTGTCCTATTTCCAACAGGAATGACATTCCTATTGAAGGATTTGTGTGATGGTCATAGGCTGTACCTTCTAGATATGTATATATCCTCTATTGGCTATGCTGATGTGTGTGAGAGTGGGTATGTGTGTGAGAGAGATGTGAAGGATAGTCCAATACATCTGAAAGGAACTAGATAAGGAAGGGTAATACAGATCTTAACATGTAGCCCACCTACATACATATTGGTAGCATTTTTGTAGGTTTAGACCTGGCTGAATAGCTGTAGCAAACACTAAGAGGAAACAAAAGGAGACAACCATCTCCATCCTGCCCTGTTGGCGACTTCTAGAGGTATGTGGAGACGCTAGACTACAGGAATCTCCCTCCGCCCGCCTGAGTTCAATATTCTTGTTGCCTTAAATTGTGTGTGATATAGTGTTAAGAGGTAAGGAGAGATAATCTTTGGGGGGGAAACAAAGTGCAGCTTTGGAGAAACCATAGTGCAAAGCTGTGATATCTAAGACAGTTCCAAATGAAATACATAGGAAGATGCCAATATATAGCTAAATAAAATTAAAAAAAAAAAGGCATGGCTACATTACCTCATCTTGAATGGTATAGTAGAAAATCTGGTAATATAAGATAGAATCTTGAGCTTTTTCCCCATTTTTAATTAAAGAACAAATGTATAGCTGCCTAGACCCATACACAGTGAATTGTTTTCCTGACTGGACATCTTTTTTTAATATTACTTCAGTCCAGAATCTTCTATCAAACCACCCAGATTCATGCTACATATATTTTACTAGTATAATCAATTAGGACCAAGTAGATCTAAATAAATTCACTTGAGTACATTTTTTAATATTTTTTTTTTGTAGAACTTGAGCAGGTTACCTTCCTAAATCTGATCCCCTTTGGCTTATATACTTCAAAGAATATGCAGCTTTAAAATTTAGGACTGAGTATTACTTTTTGTAGCCTTTGTAATACTAAAAGATCCATCATAGCCGGTGAGGAACCCCAGTGATTGGCTCAGCAGTGGTCTTGCTGTGCAGCCAGGAAAAGACAATCTGCAAATAGCATCATTAATGGTCTTTTTTCAGTCCTGTGAAATTAACCCTTCCCAGAGCATGGAAATGTTACATTTTAAACTGCATCTTCCAGAATCCATCATAAAGTATGTTGGGGATTTTTAGGAAGTGTAGTCCAAAAAGCAACTTTTCCAGGCTCGTGTGTGTGTTTGTTTATGTGTGTATATGTGCCTTCAAGTTGCCTGTCATTTGAAAAAGCCAAGTCATTTCCACCTCTGGACTATCAATTCTCCAAAGTGCAGCCCCCACTGAGGCCCTCAAATGGTGCCAGGTACCCACTGATGATTCCAGAGAGGTTTCAGCAAGAATCCCAAATTTGGAACCAGGACGCAAGCTGGCATATGAAGACAAGAAGCTTTGCACTCAGGCAGAATGACTTTTGCTGCTTCTCTGACTGTCACAGCCATGTCAGGGCAGCAGAGGCTGAATTATTTCAAAATCTTTACCTTTTGTGGAGCTGGATCTACCCTTCATCCAAGTGGCAGCTCTCTTCTTCCCTTTAATTTTCCCACATCAGGTATGCAGGAGTAGCTAGGAATCAATATGTCTTCCTGTGCCAAAGGAAAGGAGGTGTGTGTGTGTGTGTGAGAGAGAGAGAGAGAGAGAGACTTTCCAAAATGAAAAAAGCTATTTTAGGATGCTTGCAGGCCATGTAAAACTGATCCATAATAAATACCCTTGGGTGCTGCTAGCTGTGGTTTTCATTGTGTAACTGGCCTGCCTCATAAACCGAATTTTACGGGGGGAGGGTGTCCAGATGACGTCTTCCATTTGAAACCCTCTTGGGTTTTCATACCACTTTCTGTCAGTTTTCTTCCTACACACACAAAGAAGAGAGACACTGTTAAGGAGGAAAAGATGAAATAAAAGCTGTACGCTACCTTTTGATTTGTACTGTTAGGAGCCATCCATCTGGAAGCACCCCTTGTTGTAAACACAGAGTTCATCCGAGTTGATTTCCTACTGTTTCAATGCTGTCTTCCTGATTTTAAATGTGCAGCAGTTGCCTAGTTAGTAGAACTGCCTCTACATTTCTTCATTGCCCCATATTTGGGGGAAGCGGCTGTCCAGAACAAGTAAACCCCCAGCACAGCAATAGCTAAACTGAGGCAATTATCACGAGAAAGGAGCCAAATTTTGTTACGGTAGTTGGTTGATATTACAAACAGACATATAGAACATGGGAATGTTACTTTATTAGACTACAACTCCCAGAGTCTCCTAGTTAGGCCAGAGGCCATGCTGAATGGAGGATTTTGGAAATAGTAGGCTAGAAAGAAAAAGTATTTTTTCCAAGCTGTACAGATACAGACCCTGGATTACACTAACAGTAAGGACTCAAAAAATTTTTGAACTTAAAGATAATGTAGTTAGATTCCTTCTGTGAAAGCACATCCTAATGCAATTCTACTTGGGTTTCTATATTTTACAGACTGTTAGTAACTGCTATGGGATTGTAGCAACAAGAAGAATGCCTGAGGTTATAGTAGGGCCTTTGAGAAGAAGGAGCAACTTGGTTGCTAATCCAATTTTAGTCACAGTAGTGGATAAGCCCTCTGACTAAAGCCCACCAAATTTGGGGTGAGTTTGTTTCTTGGGGTGGCAGAGGAAGTATGTTGCCATCTAATGGCTATCCAGTGCCCACTGAACCTCTGCCAGTTGTGTTAATCTTTCTTTGGGCACTTTGAACTCTGCCAGTATCAGCAGATACTGGGCTTTCAGCCAAGCAGTAGCAGAGATGCTTTTTCACAGGATGGAAGGATCCCTGGGAACAAGGAATTTGTGATTCTGTGGAGCAGAAGTGCTGGCTGTGCAGTGACAATGATGGATAGATTTCGTTATGGGGTCTCCCGACCCTGCTGCTGTTCCTAGCAGTAAATTAGATCGCTGCACTTCCAGACCTGATAGAAACACTTTCGCTCAATGCTGTCCTAGTTCCCTCATTAGTTTTTGCTTTGTGACAAGGGGATCAAACCAAAGCCAGGAGGAGATGGGCTTGTTCCTGCCTATGTGTGTCTGTGTGCTGCTTTAGTGGAGAGGAACTCATAATAAAACCACCAGCATGGGGTTAAGGTTGGGAATGGGGTGGGATGTGGAGGTTTTCCAACCCTTATCCCACCAATTCGGGGGTTTCTACTCAGGCAATCCCACCAGTGCCACCAGCTGTGGGGGCTTCTTTTATGCAGTCCCATCACTGTGGCCAAATGTGAGGTTTCTACCCCTTCACCACCACTGTGGGGTTTCTACCCTTTAACCTACCAAATGCTGTTCATTGCAATTACCGAGAGTGAGACCTTTCCCTGATCCCCACCTTTGCCACAATATGAGGACTTTCTTTTGTCTCCCTTGTGTGACACCAACTGTGGGGATTGTCTACATGCCCTCAGGGTACCTGTAAGGATTTATGCAACTCCCGTCCTCAGTGGACATCATCTCTCCACATTCATTGCTGACACAACAGATATCTTGTCTGAAGCTAAGCTCTCAGATAGATAATGTTTTGAGAGTTCAAAAGTGTATAAAAACAAAAACAATTCTTTATTTACAGAAGTTAATTATTTATTACATTTTAAAACAACACACACTCACACTCCTCTCAAGCCAATTTGACCAACCATACCAAACCCCAACCAAAACTCTCTTCTCTGACTCCAGTGTTATTCTGTATCCAAAAAACCCTTGTCTAATTGAACATCCAATTGTCATGCAGCCTCATTTGAATCTCCACACTCTACTTCCTGCATTCCATTCATTCCCACTCCCAAAAGCTCCTTACCTTATACTCTAATCAAAAACAACATTTCCAAGATACAAGTCCATGACATCACATGGGACTTTCTACCCTTGGCAGCAGGGTTGATGCTGGCACCAGAACACCCCAAAAATCACATACCACCTGCACTTGGTCCTCCAACTGCTGCATTTTTTAATAATATGAGCACTATGAATTCTTTTCCCAGCTTGTGTGAATGATGCAAGGTTAAAACGTTGCAATGGATCTTGAGAAAAGCTGATCGTGGTTGCCAGAGGACCATGAAACTCGGGTTGGTGACTTTTTTTCAACCTGGCCTACCTCACAGGGTTGTGGGGAAAGAGCTGTGCTTTGAGCGCATTGAAGGAAAGGTAGCATATAAATGTGACAAGCAGATAACAGCAAGCCTGGAAGAATTCCATTGAGATAGCGGATCAGAATGATTTGGTGTTACAAATTTACTTTCTCCACATCACTACCTCTTTAGAGCATTCTTCCAGTTGTGGTTAGTGGCTATAGCAGAAGGAGAAACATGCAGATCTGCATTCAGGTTACCGACCTATGAACGTGACAGGATGAAGGCTTGGAAAAGCAGGACTACCTTATGCATATTTATTCAGAAGCCAAGCCACCTTAATTCAAATAGGGCTTACTCTCAAGTAAGTGTTCATAGGGCACCTCCACTTCAGTCTGGCCCAAACAAAGCATAGCGTGAAACGTGATGTATCCTGAACCTTGAATGCATTGCTCTGTATCCAGATCCAATTCTGTGCCGCTTTATTGACTTAGAAAAGAATGGCCTGCCTGTTACAGACTTCCTAGGCAGGCGGTTGCTTAAGGACTGCCTATGTATGTCATTCCTATTGAGCTAATCAGTGCAACCCCAGAAGGCAGAGAGGGTCAAAAAGTGGAACCATTAGGTCAAGGCCTGAATGCAAGGCAATCCCAAGGTGTCTGTTGAATGCATAATCAAATGCATAATGACGGGAAGAGCTATAGCTCAGTGGAAGAGCACGTGTCGTGCATACGGAAGGCTCCAAGTTCAGTCCCCTGGCATCTCCTGTTAAAAAGGGGTAGGCACCACTGGACACTGGATAAGCCCTCCTGAACTGATACTAGATTAGCCAGCACAGCCAGTGGGGAGGGCTCACTGAAGCTGTTGTCCAGCGACAGCTGTCAAGCCAATCTAGATTTTACATATCAGGACAGGGAAAGCCTGCACCTTTTGTGATCCATTACCAGACAAAACAATACTGGGCCAGGTGCATTAACTACCCAACACAATGTGAAGCCATACCACGTGTAGAAAAATCCTCATATAGAATTGTGTTTGCATGTGTTTGTAGACACAGGAGAAGGTCAATAATTTTTTAAAGGGCTTATTAGCTTAATCCTCTGAGATCACTTGGAAGTATAACCATGGTTCAGTGAGCTATAGCCCCAAAGTACAACTGTTCCAAGCTCAGCTATCATTTTCAAATGAACTGGGCCTTTTTCCAGACCATCACAACCAGAAAAATGTTGTGTATGTTCCTTGTTAAAAATCCCACAATCCCACAAAATCTGATGGGTGCCCCTTTTGGCTGCCATTTTGTGCCATTTTAATATGGCCCTTCTAGTTATGCTTGTGGGAACTCTGCTGGCTGCTGCAAGCAGGCTGACCTGTTTGACCAGATTTGAAATAGGCTTGCATTCTCCAGGAAAGTTCACAGTTATTTGTGAGCAATTAAATACATCTGCACATACTGTTCATTTTGAGAGCCTTGTTTCCTTCATTTTATTACTAATATTAAATCTTCTTTATTCCTTTGGCAGTTTTACTCTGTGGTTAAAGTCCACTGGAAACCACAAAGCTGGGTGATGGTGGTAGTTTTGCATTAATAACTAATGTGCAATTGAATAGCAAAATAAGGAACAGGAAACAGGCTCATTTTATCATGCAATAAGCAGCTATGTGAAATATGAAAAATTAACAGTGCTGGGTATGTCTTCAGTTTCTGTGTATGCCTTCAGTTTTTAGCACAGCTATTTTACCAGCACTGGTTTCCCCTTTTCCTGCTCATAAAAGAAGGAAAGAAGTTGCTTTTGGAAGTCCTTCAAGTAATATATTTATGTTATTTAATATATTTAAATATAAAATGCACAGAATGTGAAAATAATGCAGCTAACAATGATCACCAAGTGGTATTTGAATGCAGGCCTGTGTTTGATAAGAAGAGTCAATGTGAAACCTAGAAGCCAACAGTCCCTACGATCGGGCAGCAATGCTGTAAGTGAAATAACACATCTGTCTGGCAGTGCCTGGACAGGCTGGAAGCTGAAGTGGAATTAGAATAATGCAACAGTATCTTAGGCCATTTTCACACTACACTGTTATAGTGCTATTATTCCACTTTCAACATCCTGTGGAAACCTGGGCTTGGCAGTTTATAGAATCATAGAATCATAGAAATGTAGAGTTGGAAGAGACCACAGGGGCCATCCAGTCCAACCCCCTGCCATGCAGGAACACCCTCAAAGCACTCCCAACAGATGGCCATCTAGCCTCCGCTTAAAAACCTCCAAGGAAGGAGACTCCACCACACTCCAAGGCAGCATATTCCACTGCCGGACAGCCCTGACTGTCAGGAAGTTCTTCCTGAGGTTCAGGTGGAATCTCCTTTCCTGCAGCTTGAATCCATTGCTCCTTGTCCTGGTCTCTGGAGCAGCAGAAAACAAGCCCTCTCCTTCCTCTACATGGCATCCCTTCAAAGGGAGGGAGGGACATTTAGAATTTTCAGCCAGAGAGCTCTTTGACCTCAGGAAACAATAAATCCCAGAATTCCAGAGGATGTTGAAAGTGGAATAATAGCACTATAACAGTGGAGTGCAGAAATGACCTTAGTATCTGGGAATCCCAGATGCTGAGACATTGCAGTACTTTTTTGTGCAATGGCCTCTGGGGGTGCTTTTGTCTGTCAGAGGGTGTACAATTGCATGCACTGAACCTATTGCTTGCTCGCTTCCTTTGGTTTATCAGCAGGGTGGCATAGTCTAGAACAGAGATGGGCAACTTGAGGCGTTGTGGAGCTTGGAAAACACCTATGGAAAGTGATCCATATCGTGATGCTGAGTACTTGGATAGATAGAAGTTGGAACTGAACAGCATCTTGAGGGTCACTTTGCTGCTTCCTGGCCTGTAACAGTTAAGATACCCATGTAACTGAGAAGTGAGATGGTTTTTCTGAAGAGAACTCACCTTTCAACCACAGAAAGCAATGGTCAAATAACATATCTGTGTTTCCGGTGCTTCTTAGGTATTCATGCTTGGGAAGCGGAGGTTCCTTCCCTTCTTCCAAAATGCTGATGAAGTTCAAAACCAAACCTATGATTTCAGCAGAGAGCTCTGACTCATAACCTGGACTAGGGAGACTGCACAGCAAGCAAAACCATCATGTCTCTCAGCAGGACAGCCTGCAAAAGAACAACTCTTTTGCACGGCACGGGGGGGGCAGGAGGGGGAGTTGGCTATCTTCTGGTGGCATGCCAATTATCTTTATTTCATAAAGATTGGAAAAGTGGTTTTGTTTCCTTCAGTAGCCACTCCCTGTCTGAGCAAAAGGTGAAGTAGCATCCTCAGTGATGAGGGAGCACCTTGATAGGAAACAGCTTCTTGAGCCGCTCAGTGGTTTTCTGTTTCTACCTTGCTCTGTGTCTGGTATTCAGAGGCTCCGCTGTGAAACAGGCTGTGAAATGCTCCCTGTCCTACCCCACCTCTGCTCCCCCAACCCCTCTCACCGACCTTAAGTGAGTGTCTGCTGCAATCTGGACCTTTGCCTTGAAGGAGGGAAGTGAGCGTTTTGTAATGTTTCTTGCCAGCTGGTCGTGTCCAGAGGTTTCCAAGGGGATGTTCCAGGAATCAAGGAGAGGCAGCCAGGAGGAACGCCTTTGAAGTGGAAGAGGAATTTAGCACCTCATCTTTGTGAATGTATTTTCTTGGTCACTGGAAGAAGAGGAAGGAGGAGGAGGAAGAAGAGGCAAGGAGGAGGAAGCTGAGGCCAAGAGA
>CAOLHI010007392.1:0-10454 GCA_948474755.1 Ctenosaura bakeri
TTTTTTTTTCCCCCCCTTTTTTAATTTTTTTCCCCCCCAAAAAAAAAAACAGGAAAAAACCCTTTTTTTATTTTTTTTTTCCCCCAAAAAAAAAAAGAAATTTAGGAATTTTTTTCCCCCGGGGGGCCCCCCTTTTTTTTCCCCAAAAATTTTTTTCCCAATTTTCCCCCCCGGGGGTTCCCCCCATTAAAATTTTTTGGTTTTTCCCCCCTCCCCCAAAATTTAAAAAATTTGGGAAAATTTTAGTTTTTTTCCCGGGGTTTTGGGCCCCAAAGGAAAAAAATTTGTGGCGTCCCAAAAAAATTTTTTTTTTTAAAAAAGGGGGGGGGTTAAACCTTTAAATTTTTCCCAACCCCTTTTGGAATTTTTGGGGTTTTTTAAAAAAAAAAAAATTTTGGGTTTTAAAAATTTTTTAATTAAAAATTTAAATTTTTTTCCCCCCCTTTTTTGGGAAAAAAACAAAAAGGTTTTTTAAAAAACCCCGGAAAAAAAAAAAAAAAAATTTTAAAATTTAAAAAATTTTTTTTTTAAAAAAATTTTTTTTTAAAAAAAAAAAAAAGGGGGGGGGGGGGTTGGGAAATGGGTTTTTTTTTTAAAAAAAAAGTTTTTTTAAAAAAAAGGAATTTTTTAAAAAGGGGGGGGAAAAAAAATTTTTAATTAAAGGATTTTTCCCCCAAAAAAACCCGGCCAAAAAAGGTTTTTTAAAAAAACCCCCCCCCCCCCCAAAAAAAAACCCCCCCAAAAAAAAAAGGGTTTTTAAAACCCCGGGGGAAAAAAAACCCAAAAGGGTTTTAAAAATTTTTTTAAAAAAAACCCCCCAAATATAAAAAAAAATTTTTAAAAAAAGGAAAAAAAAAGGGAAAAAAAGGGAAAAGGTTTTCCCCCAAAAAAAAAAAATTTAAAAAGGTTTTTTTAAAAATTTGGGGGGTGGTTTTTTTTTTAAAAAAAATTTTTTAAAAAATTTTTTTAAAAGGGGAAAAAGGGGAATTTTCCCAAAAAGGGGTTTTTTTTTTTTTTTCTTTTTTCCCGGGGGGGGGTTTTTTTTAAAAAAAAAACCCAAAAAAAAAAAAATTTTTGGGGGGGAAAAAAAAAATTTTTTAAAACCCAAAAAAGGTAAAAATTTTTTTTTTTTTTTTTTAAAAAAAAAATTTTTCCCCCCCCCTTTCCCCCACCTTTTTTGGCCCCAAAAAAACCCGGGGGGCCCCCCCCCGGGCCCCCCGGGGCCCCCCCTGGCCGTCCGGGCCCCCTTTTTTTCCCCCCGGGGTTTTTTTGGGGGGGGGGGGCCCCCGGTTCCCCAGGGGGGGGGGGGGCCCCCCAAAACCCCCCCAAAACCCCCCCCAAAAAAAAAAAGGGGGTTTTTTTCCCCCTTTTCCCCAAAAAATTTGGGCCCCTTTTTTTTTAAAAAAAAATTTTTTTTTTGGGAAAAAAAAAAATTTTTTTGTTTGGTTGGGAAAAATTTCTAAAGGGGCCCCAAAAATTACTTAAAAAAAACCCCCCCCCCAAAAGGGGGAAAAAGGGGGCCCCCAAGGGCCCAACCCCTTTAAAAGGGGGAAAAAACCCAAAAAATTTTTTTGGGGGGGGGGGGTTTTTTTTTTTTTTGGGGGGGCCCGGGAAAAAATTTGGTTTTGGGGAAACCCCCTTTTTAAAAGGGGGGAAATTCCATTTCCGGGGAAAACCCCTTTTAAAAAAAATTTTTTCCCCCCCCAAAAAGGGGGGTTTTTTTTTTTTTTCCCCTTTTTTTTTGGTTTTGGGGAAATGGGAAACCCCCCTAAAACCCCCCGAAAGGGGGGGAAAAACCCCCCCCCAAAAAAAAAAGGGGGAAAATTTTTGGGGGTTTTTTTTTAAAAAAAAAAATTAAAAAAAACCCCCGGGGGTTTTTTTTTAAATTTTTTGGGTTTTTTTTCCCCCCAAAAAATTTTTTTTCCCCCGGGGTTCCCCCCAAAAACCCCGGGGGGGAAAAAATTTTTAAAAAGGGGGGCCCTTTTTTTGGGGGCCCCCCCCCCTTTGGGGAAAAAAGGGGGGCCTTTTTTTAAAAAACCCCCCCCCCCAAAAGGGGGCCCGCGAAAAAGGGGGGGTTTTCCCCTGGCCCCCGGGGGGGGGGGCCCCGGGGAAAAAAGGGGGGGGGCCCCCGGGGGGGGGGGGGCCGGAAAGGGGGGCCCCCCGGGGGGGGGAAAAAAGGTCCCCGGGGGTTTTTTCCCCCCCCCGGGGCCCCCTTTTTGGGGGGGGGGGGCCCCCCCCCCCCTTTCCCCCCCCCCCAGGTTTTAAAAAAAAATTCCCCCAAGTTTCCCCAAAACCCCCCAAAAAAAAAAGGGGGGGTTTTTTTTAATTAACCCCCCCCCCAAAACCCCCTTTTTAAAAATTTTTTTTGGGGGGCCCCAAAAAAAAAAATTTTTTTTGGAAAGGAAAAATTTTCCCCCCTTTTTAAAAATTTTCCCTTTTTTAAAAAAAAAAAAATTTTACCCTTTTTTTTTTTTAAAAAATTTTTTTTGGGGCCCTTTTTCCCAAAAAAAAACCCCCAAAAAAGGGGTTTTTTTCCTAACCCCCTTTTTTCCCCTTTTTTTTTTTAAAAAAAAACCCCCCCCCCAAAAAAAAAAAAAAAAAAAAAAAAAAAAAAATTTTTTTTAAAAAAAAAATTTTTTCCCAAAACCCCCCTTTTTTTTTTTTTTTTTTTTCCAAAAATTTTTTCCCCCCAAAAAATTTTTTTTTTTTAAAAAAGGGTTTTTTTTCCCTTTTTTCCTTTTTTTAAAAAATTTTAAAAAAGGGCCTTTTTTTTCCCCCAAAAAGGGGAAAAAAGGGGGCCCCCCGGGGTTGGGGCCTTTCCCCTAATTTCCCCCCTTTTTTTTTTTAAAACCCGGGGGGGTTTCCCTTTTTTTACCCCCTTTTTTTAAAAAAAAAAAGGGGGGGGGGGGTTTTTAAAAAAAAAAATTTTTTTTGGGAAAAAAAGGGGGGGGGGGGAAAAAAAAAGGTTTTTTAAAAAAATTTAAAATTTTTTTTTTAAAGGGGTTTTAAATTTTTTTTTTTTGGTTTTTCCCAAAAAAATTTTTTTTGGGGAAAAAAAAAAAAAAACCCCTTTTTTCCCCCCCGGGGGGGGGGAAAAATTTTAAAAAAAAATTTAAAAAAATTTTTTTTTTTTTTTTTAAAAAAAAAAAAAAAGCATCCGGTTTTCCAAAACCCCGGGGGGGGGCCTTTTTTTTTTTTGGTTATTAAAAAAAGGGTTTTTTTGGGGAAATTTTTTTAAAAAAAAAAAAAAAAATTTTTTTTTTTTTTAAAAAAAAGGGGGAAAAAGGAAAAGGGGGGGGAAAAAAATTTTTTGGGGGGGGGGGTTTTTTTTTTTAAAAATTTTTCCCCTTTTTTTAAAAAAAAAAAAAAAAAAAAAAATTTAAAAAAAATCCCAAAAAAAAAAAATTTTTTTTTTTTAAAAATTTTTAAAAAATTTGGGGGCCCCCGGGGGAAAGGGGAAAACCGGGTTCCCAAAAGGCCCTTAAAAAAAGGGGGGGAAAATTTTAAAAAAAAAGGGGGGGGGGGAAAAAAATTTTTTTTTAAAAAAAAAATTTTTTTTTTGGGGGGGGCCCCTCCTTTTTTTTTTTAAAAAAAAAAAAAAATTTTAAAAAAAAAAAATTTTTTTTAAAAAAATTTTTTTAAATTTAAAAAAATTTTTAAAAAATTTTAAACCTTTCCCTTTTCCCCCCCTTTTTCCCCCCGGGAATTTAAACCCAAACCCCTTTTTTGGGGGGGGGTTTTTTTAAAAACCAAAAAATTTTTCTTTTGGGGGGAAAAAAGGAAAAAAAAAAAAAAGGGAAAAAAAAAATTGCCCCAAAAAATTTTTTTTTTGGGTTTTGGAAAAGGAAAAATTTTTTTCCCCCTTTTTTTTAAAAAAAAAATTTTTAAAAAAAAATTTTTAAAAACCCCGGGAATTTTTTTTTCCCCTTTTTTTTTGGGCCAAATAAAAAGGGGGTTTTTTTTTTTTAAAAATTTTGGGTTTTTTAAAAAATTTTTAACCCCTTTTAAAAAAAAAAAATTTTTTTTAAAAATTTAAAATTTTAAAAAATTTTTGGGGGGGGGGGGTTTTTTTTTTAATTTTTTTAAAAAAAAAACCTTTTTTAAAAATTTTCCCCCCCTTTTTTTTTTTTTTAAAAAAAAAATTTTTTTTTTGGGAAAAAAAATTTTTTTAAAATTTTGGGGTTTTTTTTTTTCCCCCTTTTTTCCTTCCGGGAAAAAAAAAGGGGGCCCAAAAAAAAAAATTTTTAAAAAAAAAAATTTTGGGAAAATTTTAAAAAAAAACCAAAAAAAATTTTTTTTAAAAAAAAAAAATTTTTTGAAACAAAAAATTTTAAAAATTTTTTTTCCCCAAAAAAAAACCCCATTTTTAAAATTTTTTTTTGGAAAAACCCCAATTTTTAATTGGGTTTTTTTTTTAAAAAAAAAACCCCCTTTTTTGGGGGGAAATTTTTCCCCCCTTTTTTTTTTTTTAATTTTTGGAAAAAAAAACCCCCGGGGGGGGAACCCCAAAAGGGAAAAAAAAAATTAAAAAATTTTTTTTTAAAAACCCAAAAAAAAATTTCCTTTGGGGCCCCCGGGGGTTTTTTTGGGGTTTTTCCCCCCCTTTAAAAATTTTAAAAAAATTTTTAAAAAAATTTTTTTTAAAAAAAAATTTTTTTTTTTTTTTTCTTTTTTTTGGGGGGGGGGGTTTTAAATTTTGGGGGCCCCCCCCCCCCAAAAAAAAAATTTTTTTTTTTTTCCCCAAAAAAAATTTAAAGGAGTTTTTTTTTAAAACCCAAAATTTTTCCCCTTTTTTAAAATTTTTCCCAAAAAAACCCAAAAAAAAAAAAATTTTTAAAAAAAAAAAGGGGTTTTCCCCCCCGAAACCCTTTTTTGGGGTTTTTTTATTTTTGGGGGGGGGCCCCCCTGGGGGAAAAAAAAAAATTTTTTTTTCCCCCCCCAAGGGCCCCCCCCCAAAAACCCCAAAAAATTTTTTTTGGGGGGGAAGGCCCCCCAAAAAAAAGGGGGGGAAAAAAATTTTAAAAAAAAGGGGGGCCCCCCCCCCTTTTTTCCCCCCCCCTTTTTTTTTTTTAAAAATTTCCCTTTTTGGGGGCCCCCCCCCCCAAAAAGGGGGCCAAACCCAAATTTTCCCCTTTTGGGGGGTTTCCCAAAAAAAAAGGGGGGTTTTTTTTTCCCCCAAAAAAAGGGGGGGGAAAAAAGGGGGTTTGGTTAAAGGGGCCTAAATTTTTTTTCCCCCAAAATTTTTTTTTTTTTAAAAAAAAAAAATTTTTTTTCCCAACCCCTTTTTTAAAAAAATTTTTTTTTTAAAATTTTTCCCAAAAAAAATTTTTTTGGGGGAAAAAAAACCCGGGGAAAAAATTCCCCCCCCCCCCCCTTTCCTTTTTTCCTTTTTCCGGGGGGGGTTTTTTTTTTTTTTTGGGGGGGGAAAAAACCAAAAAACAATTTTGGGGGGTTTCCGGGTAAAAGGGGGGGGAAATTTGGGGGTTTTTTTTTGGGGAAAAAAAAAAAATTTTTTTGGGGGGTTTTTTTTTTTGGGGGTTTTTTTTTTTTAAAAAAATTTTAAAAAAAAAAAATTTTTTTGGGGGGGGGAAAAAAAAGGGGCCCCCAATAATTTTTTTTTTCCCCCCTAAAGGGGGTTTTTTTTAAAAAAAATTTTTTTTTTTTTTTTTTTTAAATTTTCCCATTTTAAAAAAAAATTTCCTTAAAAAAAAAAAAAAAAAACAAAATTCCCTTTTTTTTAAAATTTGGGAAAAAAAAAAAAAAATTTTAAAAAAGGGGTTTTTTTTGGGTTTTTTTTAAAAAAAAAAAAACCCCAAAACCCCCGGGGGTTTTGGGAAAAACCCCTTTTTTTTTTGGGGTTTTTTAAATTTCCAAAAAAAATTCCAAAAATTTTTTTTGTTTTTTTAAAAAAAAAAAAAAAAATTTAAAAATTTTGTTAAAATTTTAAAAATTTTTTTTTTTGGGGGGGGGCAAATTTTAAAATTGGGGGGGGGGGAAAAAAACAATTTTTTGGGGGGGGGGCCCCCCCAAAAAAAAAGGGGGGAAAAAAACCGGGAAATTTCCCGGGAAAAAACCCCCCCCCTTTTTGGGGGTTTTCCCCCCCACAACCCTTTTTTAAAAAAAGGGGCCCCTTTTTTTGGGGGGGCCCCGGGGGTTTGGGGGGGAAAAAAAAAAGTTTTTAACCCCTTTTTTGGGGGGGGGGGAAAAGGGCCTTTAAAAAACCCCCTTAAAGGGGCCCCCCTTTTCCCCCCTTTTTTGAAAAAAAACGGTTTTTTTTTAAGGAAAAATTTCAGGGGTTTTTTTTTTGGGCCCCCTTTTTTGGGAAAAAATTTTTTTTTTTTCCAAAAAAATTTTTTTTTTTTTTTTTAAAAACCCTTTGGTTTTCCCCCCCCAAAAGGGGGGGAAAAACCCTTTTCCCTTTTTTTTTTAAAAAAAATTTTCCCCAAACCCCTTTAAAAAAACCCCCCCCCCTTTTTTAAAACCCCCCCTTTTTTTTTTCCCCCCCTTTTTTTTTTTCCCCAAAAACCTAGGGGGAAAAAAACCCCCCCCTTTTTTTTTTTTAAAAAAAAAAAAGGGGTTTTTTTTTTTTTTTTTGGGGTTTTTTTTTTTTTTTTTTTTTTAAAAAATTTTTTGGGGCCCCAAAGGGAAAAAAAATTTTTTTTCCTTTTTAAAAAAAAAAACCCCCCCCAAAAAAAAAATTTTTTTTTTGGGGGGGCCCTTTTTTGGTTTGAAAATTTTTTTAATTAAAAGGGGGGGGTTTTTTAAAAAAAAGGGAAACCTTTGGGGGCCCCCTTTTTCCCCCTTTTCCCCCTTTCCTTTTTCCCAAAAAAAAAAAACCAAAAAAAAATTTTTTAAAAAAATTTTTTTTTTTAATTCCCCCTTTTTTTGGGGAAAAACAATTTAATTAAAAAAAAAAAAAATTAAAATTTTTTAAAAAAAAAAAAACCCCCCCCCAAAAAAACCCCCCCCGGGGAAAAAAGGGGTATTTTAACCAAACCCCCCCCCTTTTTTTAAAAATTTTTTTCCCCCCCGGTCCTTTTTTCAATTTTTTTTTTTAATTTTTTTAAATTTTTTTGGGGGGAAAAAGGGGGGGTTTTTTTTTTTAAAAATTTTTTTTAAAAAAAAAAAAAAAAGGGGGGGGTTTAAAAAGGGGCCCCCCCCAAAGGGGGTTAAAAAAAAAACCCCCCCCCCCTTTTGGGCCCCCTTTCCCCGGGGGAAAAAAAAAAAAAAACCCCTTTTTTTAACCCCGAAGGGCCCCAAAAAATTTTTTAAAAAAGGGGGCCCGGCCCCCGGGGTTTTAAAAAAGGGGGGGGGGGTTAAAAAATTTTTTTTACCCCCCTTTTCGCTGGAAAACCCCCCATGTGGAAAGCGCCTTGGATTTGTGTCAGCTTGGGTAACAGATTAGCTTAAGGGGTGCTGGGGAGGTTACATGGTACACAAATTTTCCCTCTGTTCCCCCAAAAAACCTTGGGCCCCAAAAGGGCCACAGCAACAAGGGAATTTCCCCATTTGAAAACAGGGAATAATTACTCCAAAAATAGGAAATCTGTGGGGGGGGACATTTTAATAAAATATTTTCTCCCAAAATGTTTATGGGGTCCACAGGAAAGAACCAGGGGAAAAAATGTAAGCTAAGGGCCATTTCGGGTGGGCTGGCCCCGTCCCATTACTTACCGGATCCTGGGCATGGCCCAAACGGGACTCTCCCCTTTAAGCCCTTCCACAGGGCCCCCTCCGTCTCCATCCGGGGTAAATCAAAAGCAAAAAACAAGGTCTTAGATCCACACTGTTCTGGTTTCCCCACAATGGCAGTTTCCCGGTTATTGCCCAAAACCCCCTGAAGCTTGCCACGCCTAAAGCCCCCCCCCGGGCAAAATCGCAGGCTCGCTTTGGGTCAAACCGGGAAATCTGGGGGAGCAGGAATAAAATGGCGCACTCTGAAAAATTAAAAAACATTTTTCCCAAATGTTTTTTAAAAAGGCTCTGGAGGCCCCAGTTGGGGGCTTTTGGGAAGGCTGAAGGGGGGTCTCAGGTAAGTAGTCCAGACCTAGTCCGCTCCGGTGCAGATGACCTCCATGAAAGATGCACTGGGCCTTTTTAAATTTCCCCTCATGCAGATATGGCCTAAAAATGTGTTTTTTAACAACATTCACACAAGCAAGTGAAGGTTCAACCACTCACACACTTGCATAAGGACTAACTGAAAGAAAAGGGAAAAATTGTAATAAGGACCTTGGGGGATTCGGGGAAACTGGTGTGGAGGCAGCAAAGAAAGGGCGATGTGGCTTAGGTGGATACCTAAGCCCCAGTTTTTTCGGGAATTGGCCCAAAAGTGTGGTGTTAAAAATGGTGAGGGGGCACGGGGAAACCTGAGATAGGGGGTTTATACTCAAAAAAATCCCGTGGGGGTGAGTGTGAATCGCACTCCAAGCCAAAACCCGACAAAGGGAGTTGCAACCAAACAATGAATCCAGGGGTTTAAAAAGTTTTTGTTTTGCTGACAGAAGGGTAAAGGTATCGTAATAGCCAAGTATTGTGGGGAAAAGGGAGGGGGAAAAACAGGGGAAAAATACAGGATTCAGGGGCCAGGTTTTAAAAATCACAATTTCCCCCTTTAATTGAGAAGTTTGGCTCCTTTGCATAATCCTATTGTCTTTTAGACCGGTGCCTATTAGCCTAAAAATAAATCCCGTTTCTGCCTTTAAAAGGTGGGTGTGGCTTTCCCTTTCCTTGCTATGTCACAGTTAGTAGTAAATTTTTCTTTCCCCCTTACCTTTCCGTCACCCCAGCCATCAAATTTTTATAAAACAAATAAAATGGGGCCAATTAAATAATATTTTGCCAAAATTTAAAACCCTGCCAGTCATGGGGGGTGGAGCGTTGCTCCCAAAATTTTGCAACTTTTTATGCCCCCCAAACATTGGTTTTGGGCCCAAATGTTCATAGGCCATTTTCCCCACTACACTCTTTAAAGACCGGCCCCTTTCCCAAACCCAAACCCCCGGGTTCCATAAGTGTTGGGGGAAAAAGGGGAAAAATCACAAATATGGTGGGCCCGGGAAAAGGCCCTAGTTCAACAGGGGTTTAACTGTTTACAGGCCCCCTTTCCCCTCAGATTGGTTTCCAATCCAATATGGCATCCTGTAACAACCCTTGTGTAACTGGGGTAGAGTTTTTAATTGCCCTTTGGGAAATAATCTGTTTTTGATGACTTTAAATTTGGGGGATTCCCCTAACTATAAAAAAAATGTAATATTTACTATAGTAACAGTGGAAATAAAGTATCTTGTTTGAGTTCAGTTATAGTACAGTATTGTAATTACATTTTTAAATTCTCCCCCTTTTCCCCACGGGGGTTTAAAAAAAGGTGTAAAGTGACCCTGCGGGGTCATCAACACTTTTAAAGTGGATTGGAGCGGACTATTTTTTGTAGGTTTCCCCACCCCAAAACCACCCACCGAAGTGGCGCCGCCGTTTTGCTTTTAAAAACCCTATCGCCCGGGGGGATTTGCAGGTGCGCGGGCGTGCCTGAGGGTTCCCGGGGTGGGATTTCCACTGGCGACCCCGGGTTTGGGGGAGGCCTCTCCCCTCGTAAGCCGCCAATTTTTGGGGGCTGCAGGGTCCGTGGGACGCCGACGAGTGTGGAGCAGCAAAACGTGTGCCCCCCAAAGGGGCCCCGGTTTAAGGGTTTAAACTCCCTTTCATTGTTTCCCGCCGTTTTTTGCCCCCCCAAAGGGCCCCTTTCAGACTTTGAAACAATCCCTGCTTTTTGACTATGTCCCCCCTTTTCTTTTCCTCAGCAGTTTTAAACAAAAACCAAACCACCCCCCTTTCTGGGAAGTTTACTGAAACTTACACAAAAAATTTTCCCTTTTATAAAATTTCCCCTATGGTAAAACCCCCCTCATGCACATCATTGTGCTATGTTTCATTCTTGAGGTGCTATTCCCTTTTCCTAGTAACAAGCCATCAAATTTGCATGGATTTTTTTTCTCCTGTTCCCAAATGGTTTTAAACATCCCCTTTCCCATACATGACCTGCAAATGTTTGGGGCAAATTCTTACTAGTTTTTTGTCCTTTGATAGGTAAAGGGCTATTTTTTAATGGGGCCCAAAAGGTTAAACCCAACTTTGGGCTCCAGCATTCCACAGTGATATTCTAAAGTTATTTCCATTATGGTTGACTCCATTTTATGTGATGCTGGTGAGTAAAATAATTATTGGTGGTCCCTTTTTCTGACTGATATAACAACAACCTTAAGTTCTTTACCTTTGGGGATATATTGTGCCAGCTAGGGAAATGCACTTTAGTGTCAGTCAGAATATTTTTGCTCCTTTACATGTAAGAAAAATTTCCTTTTTTTTTTAAACCCAAAATACTGTTCTGGTTTTTCCCCCAAACTGATAATTTACCCACCTCATCCCCAAACAAGCCTCCCACCCCTGCTTCCCTT
>CAOLHI010007393.1:0-10188 GCA_948474755.1 Ctenosaura bakeri
ACCAATTTTTTTTTTTTTAAAAAAAAAACCCCCCCCAAAATTTTTTTCCCAAAAAAAAAAATTGGAAACAAGGGGGTTTTGGGGGGGGGGAAAAAAAAAAAAAGAAAATTTTTTTAAAAAAAAAATTTTAAAAAAAAGGTTTTTTATTTAAAATTTTTTGGGGGAAAAAAAGGGGGGGGTTTTTTTTTTTTTTTGGGGGGGGAATTCCCATTTAAAAAAGGGGGGGTTTCCCAATTTAAAAATTTAAAAAAAAAAAAAAGGGGAAAACCCGGGGGGGGGTTTTTTTTTTTTTAAAAAAAAAAAAACCCCCAAAAAAAAAAAACCCCCCTTTTTTTTTTTTGGGGAAATTTTTTTTTTTCCCCCCCTTTTTTTAAAAGGGGTTTTTTTAAAAAAAATTTTTTTTCCCCCTTTTTTTTTCCCCCAAAAAAATTTTAAAAAAAAACCAAAAAACCCTTTAAATTTTAAAAAAATTTTTTTTTTAAATTTTTTTTTGGGCCCCCCCCCACCCCAAAAAGGGCCCCTTTTTTTTTTTTTTAAAAAAAAAACCCCCGGTTTTTGGGGGGGAAAAAAAGGCCCGAAATTCCCTTTTTTTTTGGGGTTTAAAAAAAAAAAGGGGTTTTTTTAAAAAAAAAATTTTTTTTAAAAATTTTTTTTTTTTTCCCGGGGGGTTTTTTTCCAAAGGGGGTTTTTTTAAAAAAAAAAAATTTTAAAAAAAAAACCCCCCCTTTTTTTTTCCCCTTTTAAAAAAACCAAGGGGGGTTTTTAAAACCCCCCAACCCCCCCCTTTTTAAAAAAATTTTTTTTTTTTGTTTTTTGTGGGGTCCCTTTCCCCCCCCCAAAAAAATTTTTTTTTTTGGGGGGGGCCCCCCCTTTTTTCCGAAATTTTGGGGGAAAAGGGTTTGGGGAAAAATAAAAAAATTTTTTTTTATTTAAAAAAAAAAAAATTTTTTTCCCCCCCTTTTTTTTTTTTTTTAAAAAGTTAAAAAAGGGGAAAAAGGTTTAAATTTTTAAAAAAAAAAAAAAAACCCCAAAAAACCCCCTTTTTTTTTAAAAAAAAAAATTTTTTAAAAAAAAAAAAATTTCCCCCTTTTTTTTTTTTTGGGGAAAAAACAAAATTTTTTTTTCCCCCCCCCAAAAAAAAAGGGGGTTTATTTAAAAAAAACCCCCCCCCTTTTTTTTTTTGGGGGGTTTAAAAGGGTTTTTTTGGGCCCCCAACCCCCCGGCCCCTTTTCTTTTAAAAAAAAAAAAAAAAAAAGGGGGCCCCTTTTTCCAAACCCCCCAAAAAATTTTAAAAAAAAAACCCCCCCCAAAAAAAAAAAAAAAAAAAAAAAAAACCCAAAAAAAAAAAAAAGAAAAACCCCCCCCAAAAAAAAAAAAAATTTTTTTTTTAAAAAAATTTGGGGTTTTAAAAATTTTTTAAAAACCCCCCCCCAAAATAGGTTTTAAAAAAATTTTCCCCTTTTTTAAAAGGGGGGTTTTTTTTTTTTTAAGGGCCCCCCCCCGGTTTTTATAATTTAAAAATTTAAAAAACCCCATTTAAAAGGGGCCCCAAAAACCCCCTTTTTAAAAAAACCCCTTTTTAAGGAGGGTTTTTTTTTTCCCCAAATTTTTTTTAAAAAAACCCCAAAAATTTATTTTTTTAAAAAATTTTTTTAAAAAAAATTTGGTTTAAAAAATTTTTAAAAAAAGGGGGGGGGAATTAAAAAATTTTTTTTTTTTTTTTTAAACCTTTTAATTTAAAAAAAAAAAAAAAAAAAAAAAATTTTTTTTTTTAAAAAAAACCCCCTTTTTTTTTTCCTTTAAATTTTTAAAAAAATTTTAAAAAAAACCCAAAAAAAATTTAAAAAGGGGGAAAAAAAATTTTTTCAAAATTTTAAAAAAAAAAAAAATTTTTCCCCCTTTTTGGGCCTTTTTCCCTTTTAAACCCCCTTTTAAAAAATTTTTTCCCCCCTTTTTTTTTTTTTTCATTTTAAAAAAATTTTTTTAATTTTCCCTTAAAAAAAAAAAAACCCCCTTTTTTTTTGGGGGGTTTTTTTTTAAAACCAAAATTTTTTTAAAAAAAAAATTTTTAAAGAAAAAACCTTTTTTTGGTTTTAAAATTTTTTAAAAAAAAAGGAAAAAAAAAAACCCCCCCCCCTTTTTTTTTGGTTAGGGTTTTTTCTTTAAATTTTTAAAAAAATTTTTTTTTTTAAAAAAAAAAATTTTTTAAAAAAAGAAAAGGGGCCCCCAAAAAACAAAAAAGGGGGTTTAAAAAATTTTTTTTTTCCCCCCCCAAATTTAAATTTTTTAAAAATTTTTTTTTAAAAAAAATGGGAAAAAAAAAAAAAAAACAAAAATTTTTTTTTTCCCCCAAATTTTTTTAAAAACTTGTTTTTGGGCCAAAAAAGGGGAACCCTTTTTCCAAAAATTTTTTTTTTTTAAAGGTTTGGGAATTTTTCCCAAAAAAAAAAATTTAAAATTTTTCCCCCTTTTTTTTTTTTAAAATTGGGGAAAAAAAAAAACCCTTTAAAATTGGGGATTTAAAAAAAAATTAAAATTTTTTTTTTTTCCAAAAAAAATTTTTTTTTTGGGGGTTTTTTAAAATTTAAAAATTTTTTTAGGACTGGCCCCTTTTAAAAATTTTTTCCCCCCTTTTTTTAAAACCCTTTTTAAAAAAAACCCTTTTTTTTTTTTTAAAATTTTTTTTGGGGTTTTTTTGGGAAAAATTTTTAAATTTAAAAAAAAAAGGGGAAAAAGGAAAGAAAAAAAAAATTTTTAAAAAAAAAAAAAAAATTTTTTTTTTTAAAAAAAGGGGGGGGGAAATTTTTTTTTCCCTTTTTTTTTGATTTTATGGTTTTAAAAAAGGTTAAATGTTTTTTTAAATTTTAAAAAAAAAAAATTTTTTTTAAAAAAAAGGGGTTTTGCCCCTTTCCCCCCGTTTTGGGGGCCCCCCCCCTTTCCCCCCCAAAAAAAGGGGTTTTTCCCCCCCCAAATTTTTAAAAATTTTTGGAAAAAAAAGGTTTTTTAAAAAAATTTTTGGGGTTTTTTTTTTTAAAAAAAAATTTGGGGGGTTTTTTTTTTTGGGGGCCCCCCCCAAAAAAACCCCCCGTAAAACCCCCCTTTTTTTTTTTTTTAAAAAAAAAAAAAAAAAGGGGGCCCCCGAAATTTTTGGGGTTTCAAAAAAAAAAAAACCCCCTTTTTGGGGGTTTTAAACCCCCCCTCCATTTTAAAAAAAAAGGGGCCCCTTTTTTTTTAAAAAATTTTTTTGGGGGCCCCCCCCGGGGCCCCCCCTTCCCCCTTTTTTTCCCCCCCCCGGCCCCCGGGGTTTTTTGGGGGGGGAAAAAAAAAAATTTTTTTTTTTTTTTGGGGTTTTTTTATTTAAAAAAATTTTTTGGGAAAACCTTTTTTTTTGCAAAAAGGGGGGGGGAAAAAAAGGGGGGCCCCTTTTTTCCCCCCCCCCCCGGGAAAACCCCCCCCCTTTTTCCCCCGGGGCCCCCCCCCCCTTTGGGGTTTTTTTTTTTTCCCCCCCCAAAAAAAAAAAAAAAAAAAAAAATTTAAAAAAACCCCCCCCCCCCCCCCCCCCCCAAATTTTTCAAAAAGGGCCCCCCCCCCCCGGGGGGCCCCCCCCCCTTTTTTCCCCTTTTTCTTTTTTCCCCCCTTTTTTTTCCTTTTCCCCCCTTTTTCCCCCCAGGGGGGGCCCCCCCCCCCCCTCCCCCAAAAGGGGGGCCCGGGGGGGCCCCCCCCCCCAAACCCCCCCCCCCCCAGGGGGGGGGCCCCCCCCCCCCCCGGGGAAGGGGGGGGCCCCCCAAAAAAGGGGGGGGGGAAAAAAGGGGGGGGGGGGAAAAAAAGGGGGGGGGGGGGGGCCCCCCAAAAGGGGGGGGGGGGCCGGGGGAAAAAGGGGGTTTGGGGGGGGGGTTTTTTCCCCCCGGGGGGGGGGGAAAGGGGGGGGCCCCCCCGGGGGCCCCCGGGGGGGTTTTTGGGGGCCCCCCGGGGGGGGGGGGGGGAAATTGGGGTTTTTTTGGGGCCCCCCCTTTCCGGGGCCCCGGGGCCCTTTTTCCCCGTTTTTTTTTGGGGGGGGGGAAATTTTTTTTGGGGGTTTTTAAAAAAAAAAAGGGTTTTTTGGGGGGTTTTAAAAAACCCCTTTTTTTAAGGGGTTGGGGGTGGCTTGGGGGTTTCCCCCCAAACAACCCCCCAAAAAAAAAAAAAACCCCCCTTTTTTGGGGGGGGTTTTTTTTTAAATTCCCCCCCCCCCCCCCCCCAAAAAAAAAGGGGGGGGGGGAAAAAAAACCCGGGGGTTTTTTTCCCCCTTTTCCCCAAAAAAAAAAAAAAATTTTTTAAAAACCTTTTTTCCCCTTTTTTAAAAAAAAAAAATTTTGGGGAAGAATTTCTTTCCCCCCCTTTTTTTTTTTTTTTTAAAAAAAAAATTTAAGAAAAAAAAAAAAAAAAGAAACCCGGAAAAAAAAAAAAAAAGGGGGGGCCCCCGGGCCCTTTCCCCCCCCCCCGGGGGAAAAATTTTTTTTTTTCCTTGGCCCCTTTTTTTCCCCCCCCCCCCCTTTTTTTTTCCCCCCCGGGGGGGGAAAAAACCCTTTTTTGGGGGGTTTTAAAAATTCCGGGGGAAAAAAAAAAAAAAACCGGGGGCCCCAAAAAATTTCCCTTTAAACCCTTTTTAATTTTTGGGGGCCCCCCCCCCCGGGGGCCCCCCCCCCCCCCCCCCCGGGGGGGAAATTTTTAAAAAAAAAAAATTTGGGGGGAAAAATTTTTTTCCCCCCCCGGGCCCAAAAAAAACCCCCGACCCAAAGGGGGGGGGGGGAAAAAAATTTCCCAAAAAAAAAACCCCCCCCCCCAAAAAAAGGGCCCCGGGGAAAAAAAAAAAGGGGGGGGCAGGGGCCCTTTTGGGCCCCCCCCCCCCCCAAAAAAAAAAAAAAAAGGGGGGCCCCCCCCCCCCACCCCCGGGGGGGCCCCCCCCCCCCCCCCCCCCCGGGGGGGGGGAAAAAAGGGCCCCCCCAAAAGGTTGGGGGCTCAAAGGGGTTTTGGGGGGTTTCCCCCCCCGGGGGGGGGGGGGGGGCCCCGGGGGGGAATTTGGGGGCCCCCCCCCCAAAAACCCCCCAAAAAAGGGGAACCCCCCCCTTTTTTTTAGCCCCCCCCTTTAAAAACCCCCCAAATTTTAAACCGGGAAAAACCCCAAAAAAATCCCCCGGGGGGGGGGGGGGGGGCCCCCCAAAAACCCCCCCGGGGGGGGGGGGAAAAAAAAAAGGGGGGGGGGAGTTAAAAAAAAACCCCCGAAGGGGAAAAGGGGGGAAACCCCCTTTTTTTTTTTTTTTTTTAAAAAAGGGAGGGGGAAAAGGGAAGGGGGGGGGGGAAAAAAAAAAGGGGGGCCCCCCCCCCAAAAAAAAAGGGGGGGGGGGGGGGGGGGGGGGGCCCCCCCCAAAACCCCCCAAAAAAAAAACCCCCCAAAACCCGCCCTTTTTTTCCCCAAAAAAAAGGGAAAAAAGGGGGGGAAAAAAAAAACCCCCCCCCCCAACCCCTTTTCCCCCCAAAAAACCCGGGGGTTTTTAAAAAAAAGGGGGGGGCCCCCCCTTTTCCCCCCCTTTAAAAAAAATTTTTCCCCAAAAAAAGGGGTTGGGGGAAAAAAAAAAAACCCCCCTTTTTTTTTTGGGGATTTTTTTAAAAAAAGGCTAAAAAAATTTTAAAATTTTTTTAAAACCCTTTGGGGAAAAAGGGGGAAAATTCCCCCTTTTCCCCCAAAAAAAAAAGGGCCCTTTTAAAAAAAATTTTAAAAAAAAAAGGGCCCCCTGGGAAAAAAAATTTTTTTTTAAAAAAAAAAAAAAATTTTTTAAAAAATTTTTTAAAATTTTAAAAAACCCCTTTTTTTTTTTCTAAAACCCCCAAAAAAAGGGGTTTAAAAATTTTTTTTTTTTTAAAAAAATTTTCCGAAGGGTTTTTGGTTTTTCCCCCCGGGCCCCAAAAGGGGGGGGGGGTTTTTGGGGGGTTTTTTTAAAAAAAAAGGTTTTCTTATTTTTGGGAAACCCCGAATTAAGGGGGAAAAAAGGGGAAAATTTTTTAAAAAAAAATGGTAAAAAACCCCCCCAAAAGGGGGGCCCAACCCTTTTTTTTTTTCCAATTTTCCCCCAATTTTCCGGTTTAATTTTTTAAAAAAAATTTTTTTTTTTTGGGGGGGGGGTTTTGTTTTTTAAAAAAAGGGGAAAAAAAAAAAATTTTTTTTTAAAATTTTAAAAAACTTTAAAAAAATTTTTTTTTAAAAATTTTTCCCCCCTTTTTTTGGGGGTTTTAAAAATTTTTTGGAAAATGGGGCCCCCCTTTTTTTCTTAATTTTTTAAAAAAAAAAAAAAAGGAAATTTTTTTTTGGAAAAAAAAGGGAAAAAAATTTTTAAAAAAAATTTTTTTTCCCCCCCAAAAAAAATTTGGGGAAAAAAGGGGGGGAAAAAAAAAATTTAAAAAAGGGGGGGGGCCCCCGGGGGCAAAAAAAAGGCCTTTTTTTTGGGGGGGGGTTTTGGGGCCCCCCTTTTTTTAAAAAAAAAGGGTTTTTTTTAAATATTTTAAAAAAAATTTGGGGTTTTTTTAAAAAAAAAAAAAAAAGGAAAAAAAAAAAAAAAAAACCTTTGGGGGGGGAAAAAAAAGGGCCCCCCCAAAAAAGGGGTTTTAAAGGGGGGGCCGCCCAAAATTTTTTTGGGGGGGGGGAAAAAAAAAATTTTTTTTTTTGCCCCCCTTAAAAATTTAAACCCCCAAAAAACCCCCCCAAAAAAATTTTTTTCCAAAATTTTCGGCCCCCAAAAAAATTTTTTTTTTTTAAAAAAAAAAAACCAAATTTTTTGGGGGTTTTTTTGGGGGAAAAAATTTTTTTTTTTTAAAAAGGGGGGGAAAAAAAAAAAAAATTTTTTTTCCCCCCTTTTTTCCCCCTTTTTAAAAATTTCAAAATTTTGGCCCAAAAAAAAAGGGAAAAAAAGGGGGGGTTTTTTTTTTTGTTTGGGGGAAAAAAAATTTTTTTGGGAAAAGGGGGGAAAAAAAAAAGGTTTTAAAAAAAAAAGCCCTTTGGGGGGGGTTTTTAAAAAAATAAAAATTTAAAAAAAGGGGTTTTTTTTTAAAAAAAAAAAAAAAAAAAAAAAATTTTTTAAAAAAAAAAAAAGGGGGGTTTTTTGGATTTTTTAAAAATTTTTTTGGTAAAAAAAAAAATTTTTTTTTTCCCTAAAACCCCCCTTTTCCCCCCCCTTTTTTTTTTTAAAAAAAAGGGGGCCCGGGGAAAAAAAATTTTTCCCTTTTCTTTTTTTTAAAAAAAAAATTTTTTTTCCCCCCCTTTTTTTTTCCCCCCCTTTTCCCCTTTTTTCCCCCAAAAAATTTTTTCCCCCCTTTTTAAAATTTGGGGGGTTTTTTCCCCCCCCGGGGAAAAAATTTAAATTTTTTTTAAAAAGGAAAATTTTTTTAAAAAAGGGGTTTTTTAAAAAAAAAAATTGGGCCCCGGGGGATTGGTTTTTTTAAAAAAAAGGGGGGGTTTTTTTTAAAATTTGGGCCCCTTTTTTTTGGGGGGGGGTTTTTTCAAAAATTTTTTTTAAAAAAGGGGGGGGGGGGGGAATTTTTTTTTTTTTTTTTTTTTTTGGGTTTTTTTCCCAAAAAAAGGGAAAAAAAATTTTTTAAAAAAAATAAAAATTTTTTTTTTTTCCCCCCCCATTTTTAAAAAAAAAGGGAAACCAAAAAGGGGGAAAAAAATTTTTTTTTTTTTTTAAAAAAAAAAATTTTTTTTTTTTTTTTTTTTAAACCCCAAAACCCCCCAAAAAAAAAAAAAAAAAGAAAAAAAAAAAAAAAAAATTTTTAAAAGGGTTTTTTTAAATTTTTAAAAATTTTTTTTTTAAATTAAAAAAATTGGGGGAAAAAAAGGGGGGTTTAAAAAAAAAATTTTTAAAAAAATTTTTTTAATTTTTTTTCCCCCCCCCCCCCCCCAAAAATTTTCCCCCAAAAAAAAGGAAAAAAAATTTTTTTTTTTTTTTTTTCCCCCCAAAAAAAAAAAAAGGGAAAAAAATTTTTTTTTTTTTTTTTTAAAAAAAAAAAAGGGGGGGGGAAAAATTTTTTTTTTTCCCCCTTTTTTTTGGGGGGGAAAAAAACCCCCAAAAAAAATTTTTTTTTTTTTTAAAACCCGGGGGGCCCCCCTTTTGGAAATAGTGAAGTGTCTTCTAAGCAGGGGTTGACCTGCAGATGCAAAACCAGGGAAAAAGACTGGTCATTCTTAAAAATCAGGTACAGATACCTATGAATCCTGCCATGTGGAAGAAAATTTATAATATTTTTACTATGTGCTAGTTTCTGTTTTTGGTCTGATTGTATTCCAAAATGTTAGGAAACTGCAAATGATAAAGATTGTAAAGATTGTATTTGTTCTGTTGTGTTGAAGAGAGGATGAGAATCTATTTTTTCTTGTAGTTTGTTCTTAATAAAAGCTCTAAATTTGATGTCTCTTTTTTTTGTTTCTATTTATGTCCTTGTTTCCCTTTTCCCCTTGTGTAGGTTTGTCTCTAGGCCTCTCTGCTCCCCACTTTCTCCCCCAAATTTTTTTTTTCTTTTTTAGGTTTAATTTGGGCATAACAGCCAAGGATACTGACATTTGAGCTTTGGGGGGGGCACAGTGCTGCTTCAAACCTGTGGTCTAGCTCAGATCCATCTACTCTGAGAAAGTGAGTAGCAATGGCTTCTGGGGTTTCTGAGTGGAGTCTTTCCCTCTCTTGTTTGGAGATGCCTGGAGCTGTATGCAAAGATCTGAATGCAAAGCAGTTGCTCTACCACTGAACTTCAGATCTTCCCTACAAGGGATGCATGAGACCACTTTTACTTCACTGCATCTGTGAAGGTGCAGGGAAATGATTTTTAGTTCTGAAGTATAGGGGTGATATTTGGGCGCTTGAGTTTTTTTTTTTTTTTTCCTATCTTTTTTATCCATTCTGCTTAACTGATCTGGAACAGTATTGAGGAAACAGTTCAATAATTTTAAGAGGATTTGTTTTATTGTGAATCCCTGACCTCAACCATAATAATGTATAAAAGATGGCTTACATTTTGTATGTGTCAGCTTGCAGGCTGCTTTTAACCATTCCCTTTTTTAATTTCTTAATGCTTGTGGGTTTTCCCTTTGGGGAAAAAATTTGACCCTGTCCTAATGTGGGTGTGTTAGGGACCCTGGAACACACAAAAGTATCAACAATCCATTGAATCCAAAATAGACATACAAAGGTCTGACAGGGTTGGGGGGGCACTTTGGGGAAAAGAGCCCTTGCCTGTTAGTGTTTGGGGCTGGGAAAGAGGATGAAAGGAAGTCCTTCCCCGTCAATGTTTGAGGGAGGGTTGCCTTTTTTTCCCCCCCCCTTTGGGTACCCAAGGAATGAGACATGAGGGAAATAACTTCTTCTATTGTTATTCATGGCCAGTTGGTTTTACAATGGCAGAAATAAGCAGGTTGCTTGGTGTTAATGTTTTAATAACCCCTAGAATAGGAACCACATATGTTATGGTTCTGTGGGCATTTCTATGTTTTACCTAGCATGCCTAAGGGCTTGAGTTTGAGTGAAGTCCTGAATCCAGAGAAAGCAGATCTGCTTTAGACTTATCGCTTCCCGAGCTGAGCCTATCCCAAGCAAGCTGTATAAATTTTTCAGTATAAATCTCTAGTTTGAACTTAATATTGGCAAAATAAAGAATCCTAGTTGTCTATTAGAAATGATGAGCTTTTTGGGGTAGAGAAGATGAAGGGATTCCCTTCTATCCTTAACATTTTGCAGGGAGGGGCAAATGTAGTACCACTGCATTGTAAGAAAAGCAGGAATGGCTGCCTAAATAAATGAAGAGTGGAATGCCACAAATTAAAGATAACAGTGTTTTTTCCCCCGACCAGCTTTATTAGATGGTGTGTGCTGTTTGATGTGTATCTTGCATCTAGATCAAAGAGATTTTCAGAGCCAAAGGTAATTTGGATCATGTCACTGCTGACTCTCTGTCCTATTTACATGTGGGATAAGGGCTCTAATTAGCTAATTCATCGCTGCAAGCTCTAAAATAGGGCCACATTAGCACACTCAGAGTAAAAGAAACCCAAAATTTAAAATTTTTTCCAAAAACAATGTGCTAAACTTTTAAAAAAGGGAATTTTTTTAAAATTGACACAGGGAAAAAATTAAAATTTTTATTTACCATAAAATTTTTTATGGTTTT
>CAOLHI010007394.1:0-2500 GCA_948474755.1 Ctenosaura bakeri
CCCCCCCTTTGGGGAAAGGGGCCCCCCCCCCGGGGGGGGGGTTTTTTCCCCCCCCCTTTTTTAAAAAAAGGGGGTTTTGGGGGCCCCCCCTTCCCCGGGGGGGCCCCCCCCAAGGGGGGTTTTTTCCCCCCCTTTTTTCCCCCCCTCCCAAAAGGGGGGGGGGGGTTTAAAAAAATTTTGGGGGGGGTTTTTTTTTTTTTTGCCCAGGGGTTTTTTCCCCCCTTCCGGGAAAACCCCCCCCCTTTTCCCTTTTTTCCCCCCCCCCCCATTTTTTTTCCCCCCCCCCCCCCCTTTTTGGGGCCCCAACCCCTTTTTTGGGGGTTTTTTCGGGGGGAAAAACCCCCCTTTTTTTTTTAAAAGGGGGGAAAAAAAAGGGGGGGGGGGGGGTTTTTTTTCCCTGGGGGAAAATTTTGGGGAAAAGGGGGTTTGGGGGGGGTTCCCCCCCGGGGGGGAAAAAGGAAACCCGGATGGAAAGGGGGACGGGGTTTTAAAAATTTTAAAAAACCCCCCCCCCCCCCAAAACCCCCCCGGGTTTGGGGGGGAAAAGGGGGTTTTTAAAAAGCCCAAAAAGGGAAAAAAATTTTTGTTTTTTAAAAAAAACCCCCCCCAAAAAAAAAAAAAAATTTTTTTTTTTAAAAAAACCCCTTTTTTAAAAAACCCCCAAAAGGGGGGGAAAAAATTTTAAAAAAATTAAAAAAGGGGCCCCCCTTTTTTTTTTTTTTTTCAATTCCCCTTTTTTAAAAAAAAGGAAAACCCCAGGGGAAAAAAAAAAAGGGGGGGGAAAAAAAAGGGAAACCCCTTTTTTTTTTGAAAATTTTTTTTTGGGGGGGAAAAAAAAAAAAAAAATTTCCCCCTTTTTTTTTAAAACCCCTTTTCCCCTTTTCCCCCCCCTTTTTTTCCCTTTTAAAAAATTTTAAAACCTTAAAAAAACCCCCCCCAAATTTTCCCGGTTTTTTCCCCTTTTTAAAATTTTTTAAATTTTTTTAAAAAAAATTTTTTTTTTTCCCCCTTTTTTTTTGGGTTTTAAAAAAAAAAAATTTTTTAAAAAAAAGGGGGTTAAAATAAAAATTTTTTTTTTTCCCCCCCCCCCGGGGGAAAAAACCCCAAAAAAAAAAAATTTTAAAACCCCCTTGGTTCCAAAAAAAAAGGGAAAAAAAGGGGGGTTTTAAAAAAAAAAAAACCCCCCCCAAAAAAGGGGTTTTTTAAAATTTTTTAAAAACCTTTAAATTTTGGGGGGAAATTTTTTTGGGGGGGCCCCCCCTTTTTTTTTAAAAAATTTTTTTCCGGCCCCCCTTTTTGCCAAGGGCCCCCCCCTTTTTTTTTTTTTTTCCAAACCCCCTTTTTTTTAAAATTTAATTTTTGGGAAAAAAACCCCCCCCTTTTTAATTTTTTTAAAAAAAAAATTTTTTCCCGGGGGAAAAAAAAAAAAATTTTTAAAACCCCAAAAAAAAAAATTTTTTTATTTTTTTTTTTTAAAACCCCCCCCCAAAAAAGGGGTTTTTTTTTTTTCCCCTTTATTTAAGGGAAAAAATTTTTTTTTCCAATTTTTCAAATTTTAAAAAAAAAGGGAAAAAAAAAATTTTTTTTAAAAAAGGAAGGGAAAAAAATTTTTAAACACAAATCCCTTTTTTTTTTAAAAAAAAAAAAACCCCCGCCCCTTTTTAAAATTTTTCCCCTTTAAACAATTTAAAAACCTTTCCCCTTTTTTTGTTTAAAATTTTCCCCCCAAACCCCCCCTTTTTTAAAACCCCTTTTTTTTTTTTTTTAAAAAAACCAAAATTTTTTTTTTTCCCCCCCCCTTTTTGGGTTTTTTTTTTCCGAAAAAGGAAAAACCCTTCCCCCCCCTTTGGGGGGGGGGGAAAAAAAACCCCCCTTTTTGGGGGGGGGGAAAAAAAAGGAAGGAAACGGGGGGGGGGGTTTTTTTTTGGGGAGGTTTTAACCCTTGGGGGGAAAAACCCCGGGGAAAAAAAAAAAAAAAAAAGGGGGGGGTTTCCCCAAAAAAAACCCCCCCCCCGGGGGGGGGGGAAAAAAAAAAAAAATTTAAAACCCAAAAAAAAATTTTTTTTTCCCCCAAAAAGGGGGGGGGGGGGGAAAAAGGGGGTTTTTCCCCCCCAAAAAATTTTTTTCCCCCAAAAAATTTTTAAAAAAACCCTTTTAAATTTTTGGGTTTAAATTCCGGGGAAAAGGGGGGGGTTTCCCCCCCCCTTTTAAAATTTTTCCCCAAAAAAAATTTTTTTTTGGGAAAATTTTTAATTTAAAAAGGGAAATTTTTTCCCAAAAAAAGGGGGGGTTTTTTTTGGGGGTTTTTTTTCCCCGGGCCCCCCAAAACCCCCCCCTTTTTTTTTTTTCCTTTTTTTTTAAAAAAAAAACCCCTTTTTTTGGGGGTTTTCCAAAACCCCCCTTTTAAAAAAGGGGTTTGGCTTTTCCCCCCCCTTTTTGGGGGGCCCTTTTTTAAAAAACCGGGGAAAAAAGGGGGGGGGCCCCCCCTTTTTTTTTAAAA
>CAOLHI010007394.1:7500-10596 GCA_948474755.1 Ctenosaura bakeri
ACCCAAAAAATTTTTTAAAATTTAAATTTTTGGGGGAAAAAAAAGGGGGAAATTTTTTTTTCCCCCTTTCCCCCTTTAAAAAATTTTTTTTTTTCCCCCCCCAAAAAACCGGGTTTTTTTTTTTTTTGGGGGGGAAAAATTTTTTTTTTTTTCCCCTTTTTTCCCCCCCTTCCCCCTTTTTTTTAAAAAAGGTTTTTTTTTAAGGCTTTTCCCCCCAAAAATTGGGGGGGGCCCCCCGGGGGGGCCTTTTTGGGGGGGCCCCCCTTTTTTTGGGCATTTTTTTGGAAAAAAACCCCCCCCCCCCCCCCCCTTTTTTAAAAAAAAAAACCCAAAAGGGGGCCCGCCAAAACCCCCCGGGGGGGGAAAAAAAAAAAGGAAAAAAGGGGAAAAAAAAGGGGGAAAAAAGGGTTTTTTTTTTCCCCCCAAAAACCCCCCCCAAAAAAATTTTTTGGGGGAAAAAAAAATTTTTAACTTTTTTAAAAATTAAAAAAAAAGGGAAAAGGGGGGGGGGTTTTTTGGGGTTTTTTTTTAAAAAAAATTTTTTTTAAAAAATTTTTAAAAAAAAAACCCCCCTTTTTTTTTAAAATTTTTTAAAAAACCCCCCCAAATAGGGGCCCCCCAAAAAAGGGGGGGGTTTTTTTTTTTGGGATTAAAATTTTCAACCAAAAAGGGGTTAAAAAAAAAAGCCAAAACCCAAAAAATAAAATTTTTTGGGGGAAAAAAAGGGGAAAAAAGGGGGGGAAAAATTTTTTTTTTTAAAAAAAAAAAAAATTTTTTTTAAAAAAAAAAAAAAACAAACCCCGGGGGGGGAAAAAAAAAAAAAACCCGGGGGTTGGAAAAAGGGGGTTTTAAATTTTTTTAAAAACTTTTTTTTAAAATTAAAAAAAAACCCCCTTTTTTAAAAAAAAAGGGAAAAATTTGGGAAAAAATTGTTAAAACCCCCCCGGGGAATTTTCCTTTTTTTCGAAAAAAACCCCCCCCTTTTGGGGAAAAAAAAACCCCAAAAAAAAAGGCCCTTTTTTTAAAAAATTTTTTTTTTAATTTTACCTTTGGAAAAAAAATTTTTAAAAAATTTTTTTTTTTAAAAAAAATTCCCTTTTTTCCCAATTTTTTTTTTTTTTAAATTAAAAAAAAAAAAATTTTTCCCAAAAAAAAACCCAAAATTTTTGGAACCCCCCCGGGGGAAAACCCCCAAAATTTTTTTTCCCCCCCCCCGGGGGGGGTTTTTCCCAAAAAATTTTTGGGGAAAAAAAAGGGGGGGAAAAAAAAAAATTTTTTAAAAATTTTTTTAAACAAAAAAAGGGGTTTTTTTTTTCGCCCTTTTTTCCCCAAATTTTTCTTTTTAAAATTTTTTTTACCTTTTTCCCCGGGTTTTTTTCCCCTTTTTTTAAAAAACCCCCCAAAAAAGGGTTTTTTAAAAACCCTTTCCCCCGGCCCCCCCAAAAAAAAAGCCAAAATTTTTTTTTCCCCAACCCCTTTTTTTTTTTTTGGGGGAAAATTTTTTGGGGCCCCCTTTTTTTTGGGTTTTGGGGAAGGGGGGTTTTTTGGGGGGGGAAAAAAAAAAAGGGGGGGGGGCCCCCCCCCCAAAAAATTTTTTGGGGCCATTTTGGGGGGGAATTTGGGGGGGAAAAAAAGGGGGGTTTCCCCCCGGGGAAATTTTTCCCCCCCCTTTTTAAAAAAACCCCAAAAAAAATTTTCCCCTTCCTTTCCCCCAAAAAAATTTTGGGGGGCCCCCCCCCCCAAAAAAACCCCCCTTTTTTTTTTTTTAAACCCCCCCCCAAAAACCCGGCCCTTTTTTCCCCCCCCCAAAAAAATTTTTTAAAGGGACCCGGGAAAAACCGGGGGCCCCCCTTTTTGGGGGGGGGGGAAAAAAAAAAAGGGGGGTTTTCCCCGGGGGGGGGCCCGGGGGTTTTTTGGGGGGGGAAAAAAGGCCCCGGGGGGAAAAACCCCCCAAAGGGGGGGCCCCCCCGGGGGGGGGGGGGAAGGGGGGGGGGGGGGTTTTTTTTTTTGGGGGGGCCCCCGGGGAAAAAGGGGGGGGGGGGCCCCGGGGGGGGGGGGAAAATTTTTTGGGGGGGGGGGGGATTTTTCCCCCCCCCGGGGAAACCTCCCCCCGGGGGGGGGGGGGGGCAAAATTTTTGGGGGGCCCCCCCCCAAAAAAAAATTTCCCCAAAAAAGGGGGGCCCCCAAAAGGGGGGGGGCCGGGGGGAAAAATGGGGGGGGAAAGGGGGGTTTTTGGGGGCCCCCCAAAAAGGAGCCCCCGGTTTTTTTAAAATTGGGGGGCCGGGGAAAAAAAAAAACCCAAAAAAAAATTGGGTTTTAAAAAAATTTTGGGGAAAACCCCAAAAAAAGGGGGGCAACCCCAAAGGGGGCCCCCTTTTTTAAAAAAATTTTTCCCCCGGGCCCCCCTTAAAAAAAGGGGGGGGGGCCTTTTCCGGGGGGCCTTTTTTTTGGGGGGGGGGGGCAAAAGGGGGGGGGGGAAAAAGGGGGGTTTTAAAAGGGTTTTCCCAAAGGGAAAAAGGGGGGGGTTTTTTTTTTTTTTTTTTTTTTTTCCCCCCCCCCCCCCCCCCCGGGGGGGGGGTTTTAAAGGGAAAGAAAGGGGGGGGGGGAAAAAAAAAAAAAAAACCCCCCTCCAAAAAACCCCCACTTACCCCCTTTTCCCTTTATAAGGGAAAAAAAAAATTTTTTTTTTTCCCCCCCCCCCCTTTTTTTTTTTTAAAAATTTTTTTCCCCCCCCCCCCCCCCCCCCAAAAAATTTTTTTTAAAAAATTTTTTTAAAATTTAAAAAAGGGGGAAAAAAACCCCGGGTATGGGCCAAATTTAAATTTTTTCCCCCTTTTTTAATTTTCCCCCCCCCCTTTTTTTTTTTTTTTTTTTTCTTTCCCCCTTTTTTTAAAAAACTTTTTTTCAAACCCCAAAAAATTTTTTTTCCCCCAAATTTTTTGGGGGTTCTTTGGGGAAAAAAAAAATTTTTTTCCCCCCCTTTTTTAAAAAAAATTCCCCAAAGTTTCCGGGGTTTTTCCCCAAAAAATTTTTTTTTTCCCCTTTAAAAGGGGGGTTTTTTTTTTTTTAAAAAAAAAAAAAGGTTTTGGGGTGTTA
>CAOLHI010007396.1:0-15347 GCA_948474755.1 Ctenosaura bakeri
TCTCAGCCTAGTGACTGGTGAGAGGTCATCCTCCCATTCCTACTGCAATTGCTTCAGCTTCTGAGGCAAAGAAGAGCAGCAATTCTTAGCTCCATGGTCTCTCGGCCTAGTGACTGGTGAGAGGCCTTCCTCCCATTCCAACTGCTATTGCTCTGGCTTCTGAGGGAAAGAAGAGGATCCGTGCCTAGCTCCATGGTCTCTTGGCCGAGTGACAGGTGACAGGCCTTTCTCCCATTCCAACTGCCATTGCTGTAGCTTCTGAGGCAAAGAATAGCAGCCATGCTTAGCTCCATGGTCTCTCGGCCTAGTCACTGGTCAGAGGCCTTCCTCCCATTCCGACTGCCATTGCTCTGGATTCTGAGGCAAAGAAAAGCAGCCGTGCTTAGCTCCATGGTCTTTCGGCCTAGTGACTAATGAGAGGCCTTCCTCCCATTCCAACTACCATTACTCTAGCTTCTGAGGCAAAGAAGAGAAGCTGTGCCTAGCTCCAAGGTCTCTCGACCCATTGACTGTTGAGAGGTATTCTTCCAATTCGAACTGCCATTGCTCTGGCTTCTGAGGCAAAGGAGAGCAGCCATGCTTAGCTCCATGGTCTCTCGGCCTAGTGACTGGTAAGAGGCCTTCTCCCATTCCAACTGCCATTGCTCTGGCTTCTGAGGCAAAGAAGAGCAGCCATGCTTGCCTCCAAGGTCTCTTGGGCCAGTGACTGGTGAGAGGTCTTCCTCCCATTCCAACTGCCATTGCTCTGGCTTCTGAGGCAAAGAAAAGCAGCCATGCTTAGCTCCATGGTCTCGGCCTAGTGACTGGTGAGAGGTCTTCCTCCATTCCAACTGCTATTGCTCTGGCATCTGAGGCAAAGAAGAGCAGCCATGCTTAGCTCCATGGTGTCTCGGCCTAGTGACTGGTGAGAGGTCGTCCTTCCATTCCAACTGCCATTCCTCAGGCTTCTGAGGCAACGAAGAGCAGCCATGCTTAGCTCCATGATCTCTTGGCCTATTAACTGGTGAGAGGCCTTCATCCTATTCCAACTGCCATTGCTCTGGCTTCTGAGGTAAAAAGAGCAGCCATGCTTAGCTCCATGGACTCTCGGCCTATTGACTGCTGAGAGGCCTTCCTCCCATTCCAACTGCCATTGCTCTGGCTTCTGAGGCAAAGAAGAGCAGCCGTAGCTAGATCCGTGGACTCTCGGTCTAGTGACTGGAAAGAGGCCTTCCTCCCATTCCAACTGCCATTGCTCTAGCTTCTGAGGCAAAGAAGAGCAGCCATGCTTTGCTCCATGGTCTCTTGGCCCAGTGACTGGTGAGCGGCCTTCCTCCCATTCCAACTGCCATTGCTCTGGCTTCTGAGGCAAGAAGAGCAGTCGTGCCTAGCTCCATGGTCTCTCGGCCGAGTGACTGGTGAGAGGCTTACCTCCCATTCCAGCTGCCATTTATCTCGCTTCTGAGGAAAAGAAGAGCAGCCATGCTTAAGTCCATGCTCTCGGCCCAGTGACTGGTAGGAGGCCTTCCTCCCATTCCAACTGTCATTCCTCTGGCTTCTCAGGCTAAGAAGAGCAGCCATGCTTACCTCCATGCTCTCTCAGTTTAGTGACTGGTTAGAGGCCTTGCTCTCATTCCAACTGCCATTCCTCTGGCTCCTGAGGCAAAGAAGATCAGCCATGCTTAGCTCCATGGTCTCTCGGCAGTGTTACTGGTGAGAGGCTTTCCTCCCATTCCAACTGCCATTGCTCTGGCTTGTGAGGGAAAGAAGAGCAGCCGAGCCTAGCTCCGTGGTCTCTCGGCCCAGTGACTGGTGAGAAACCTTCCTTCCATTCCAATTTCCATTGCTCTGGCTTCTGAGGTAAAGAAGGGCAGCCATGCTTTCCTCCATGGTCTCTTGGCCCAGTGACTGGTGAGCGGCCTTCCTCCCATTCCAACTGCCATTGCTCTGGCTTCTGAGGCAAACCAGAGCAGCCATGCTTAGCTCCATGGGCTCTCGGCCCAGTGACTGGTGAGAGGCTTTCCTACCATTCCAACTGCCATTCCTCTGGCTGCTCAGGCAAAGAAGAGCAACCATGCCTAGCTCCATGATCTCGGCCCAGTCACGGGGAAAGGCCTTCCTCCCATTCCAACTGCCATTCCTCTGGCTTCTGAGGCAAAAAAGAGCAGCCGTGCCTAATTCCATGGTCTCTCGGCCGAGTGACTGGTGAGAGGCCTTCCTCCCATTCCAACTGCCATTGCTCTGGGTTCTGAGGGAAAGAAGAGCAGCCATGCCTACCTCCATGGTCCCTCGGCCCAGTGACAGGTGACAGGCCTTTCTCCCATTCCAACTGCCATTGCTCTGGCTTCTGAGGCAAAGTAGAGCAGCCATGCTTAGCTCCATGGTCTCTCAGCCCACTGACTAGTGAGTGGCCTTCCTCCCATTCCAACTGCCATTGCTCTTACTTCGGAGGCAAAGTAGATCAGCCATGCTTTGCTCCATGGTCTCTTGCCCCAGTGACTGGTGAGATGCCTTCCTCCCATTCCAACTGCCATTGCTCTGGCTTCTGAGGCAAAGAATTGCAGCAATACGTATCTCCATGGTCTCTCGGCCCAGGGACTAGTGAGAGGCCTTCCTCCCATTCTAACTGCCATTCCTCTGGATTCTGAGGCAAAGAAGAACAGCCATGCCTAGCTCCATGGTCTCTCGCCACAGTGACTGGTGAGATGCCTTCCTCCCATTCCAACTGCCATTCCTCTGGCTTCTGAGGCAAAGAATTGCAGCAATGCTTATCTCCATGGTCTCTCGGCCCAGGGACAAGTGAGAGGCCTTCCTCCCATTCCAACTGCCATTGCTCTGGCTTCTGAGGTAAAGAAGAGCAGCCATGCTTTGCGCCATCGTCTCTCCGCGTAGTGACTGGTAAGAGGCCTTCCTCCCATTCCAATTACCATTCCTCTGGCTTCTGAGGAAAACAAGAGCCCCCATGCTTAGCTCCATGGTCTCTCGGCATAGTGACTGGTGAGTTGCCTTCCTCCCATTCTAACTGCCATTCCTCTGGATTCTGAGGCAAAGAAGAGCAGCCATGCCTAGCTCCATGGTCTCTCAGCCCAGTGACTGGTGAGTGGACTTCCTCCCATTCCAACTGCCATTGCTCTGGCTTCTGAGGGAAAGAAGAGCAGCCATGCTTACCTCCATCATCTCTCGGCCTAGTGATTGGTGGGAGCCCTTCCTCCCATTCCAACTGCCATTGCTCTGGCTTCTGAGGGAAAGAAGAGGATCCGTGCCTAGCTCCATGGTCTCTTGGCCCAGTGACAGGTGACAGGCCTTTCTCCCATTCCAACTGCCATTGCTGTGGCTTCAGAGGCAAAGAATAGCAGCCAGGTTTAGCTCCATGGTCTCGGCCTAGTCACTGGTGAGAGGCCTTCCTCCCATTCCAACTGCCACTGCTGTGGCTTCAGAGGCAAAGAATAGCAGCCAGGTTTAGCTCCATGGTCTCTCGGCCTAGTCACTGGTGAGAGGCCTTCCTCCCATTCCAACTGCCATTGCTCTGGCTTCTGAAGCAAAGAAGAGCAGCCGTGCTTAGCTCCATGGTCTCTCGGCCTAGTGACTAGTGAGAGGCCTTCCTCCCATTCCAACTGCCATTGCTCTGGCTTCTGAGGCAAAGAAGAGCAACTGTGCCTAGCTTCAAGGTCTCTCGGCCTAGTGACTAGTGAGAGGCCTTCCTCCCATTCCAACTGCCATTGCTCTGGCTTCTCAAGCAAAGAAGAGCAGCCATGCTTAGCTCCATGGTCTCTCGGTCTAGTTACTGGTCAGAGGCCTTCCTCCCATTCCAAGTGCCATTGCTCTGGCTTCCTAGGGAAAGAAGAGTAGCCATACTTACCTCCATGGTCTCTTGGCCCAGTGACTGCTGAAAGGCCTTCCTCCCATTCCAACTGCCATTGCTCAGGCTTCTGACGCAAAGAACAGCAGCCATGCTTAGCTCCTTGGTCTCGGCCTAGTGACTGGTGAGAGGTCATCCTCCCATTCCAACTGCAATTGCTTCAGCTTCTGAGGCAAAGAAGAGCAGCAATTCTTAGCTCCATGGTCTCTCGGCCTAGTGACTGGTGAGAGGCCTTCCTCCCATTCCAACTGCTATTGCTCTGGCATCTGAGGCAAAGAAGAGCAGCCATGCTTAGCTCCATGGTGTCTCGGCCTAGTGACTGGTGAGAGGTCTTCCTTCCATTCCAACTGCCATTCCTCAGGCTTCTGAGGCAACGAAGAGCAGCCATGCTTAGCTCCATGATCTCTTGGCCTATTGACTGGTGAGAGGCCTTCATCCTATTCCAACTGCCATTGCTCTGGCTTCTGAGGTAAAGAGCAGCCGTGCTTAGCTCCATGGACTCTCGGCCTAGTGACTGGTGAGAGGCCGTCCTCCCATTCCAACTGCCATTGCTCTGGCTTCTGAGGCAAAGAAGAGCAGCCATGCCTAGCTCCATGGACTCTTCGGCCTAGTGACTGGTAAGAGGTCTTCCTCACATTCCAACTGCCATTGCTCTGGCTTCTGAGGCAAAGTAGAGTAGCCATGCTTTGCTCCATGGTCTCTCGGCTCAGTGACTGGTGAACGGCCTTCCTCCCATTACAACTGCCATTCCTCTGGCTTCTCAGGCAAAGAAGATGAGCCATGCCTAGCTCCATGGTCTCGGCCCAGTGACTGGGAAGAGGCCTTCCTCGAATTCAAACTGCCATTGCTCTGGCTTCTTAGGCAAATAAGACCAGCCATACTTAGCTCCATGGTCTCTCGGCCCTGTGACTGGTGAGAGGCCTTCCTCCCATTCCAACTGCCATTGCTCTGGCTTCTGAGGCAAAGAAGCGCAGCCATGCTTAGCTCCATGGTCTTTCGGCCCAGTGAATGGTGGAAGGCCTTCCTCCCATTACAACTGCCATTGCTCTGGCTTCTGAGGCAAAGAAGAGCAGCCATGCTTAGCTCCATGGTCTCTTGGCACAGTGACTGGTGAGAGGTCTTCCTCCCATTCCAACTGCCATTACTCTGTCTTCTGAGCCAAAGAAAAGCAGCCATGCTTAGCTCCATGGGCTCTCAACCCAGTGACAGGTAAGAGGCTTTCCTTCCATTCCAACTGCCAATGCTCTGGCTTCTGAGGCAAAGAAGAGCAGCCATCCTTAGCTCAATGGTCTCGGCCTATTGACTGGTGAGAGGCCTTCCTCCCATTCCAACTGCCATTGCTATGGCTTTTGAGGCAAAGAAGAGCAGCCATGCTTAGCTCCATGGCTCTCGGCCTAGTGACGGGTGAGAGGCCTTCCTCCCATTCCAACTGCCATTCGTCTGGCTTCAGAGGAAAAGAAGAGCAGCCATGCTTAGCTCGATCGTCTCTCGGCCCAGTGACTGGTGAGAGGACTTTCTCCCATTCCAACTGCTATTGCTCTGGCTTCTGAGGCAAGGAACAGCAGCCATGCTTAGCTCCATCGTCTCTCGGCCCAGTGATTGGTGAGAGGCCTTCCTCCCATTCCAACTGCCTCTGCTCTGGCTTCTGAGTCAAAGAAGAGCTGCCATTCTGAGCTCCATCGTCTCTCAGCCTAATGACTGGTAAGAGGCCTTCCTCCATTCCAACTGCCATTGCTCTGGCTTCTGAGGCAAAGAAGAGCAGCTATGCTTAGCTCCATGGTTTCTCGGAATAGTGACTGGTAAGAGACCTTCCACCCATTCCAACTGCTATTGCTCTGGCTTGTGAGGGAAAGAAGAGTAGCCATGCTTACCTTGATCGTCTCTCGGCCTAGTGACGGGTGACAGGCCTTCCTGCCATACCAACTGCCATTCCTCTGGCTTCTGAGGTAAAGAATAGCTGCCCTGCTTACCTCGATGGTCTCTCGGCCTATTCACTGGTAAGAGTCCTTCCTCCTATTCCAACTGCCATTGCTCTGGCTTCTGAGGCAAAGAAGAGCAGCCATGCTTAGCGCCATGGTCTCTTGGCCTAGTGACTGGCAGTTCCTCTAGATTCTGCGGCAAAGAAGAGCAGCCCTGCCTTGCTCAATTTTCTCTCGGCCCAATGACTGGTCAGATGCCTTCCTCCCATTCCAACGGCCATTGCTCTGGCTTCTGAGGCAAAGAAGAGCAGCCATGCTTTGCTCCTTGGTCGCTCGTCCTAATGACTTGTGAGAGGCCTTCCTCCCATTCCAACTGCCATTGCTCAGGCTTCTGAGGCAAAAAGAGCAGCCGTGCTTACCTCCATCATCTCTCGGACTAGTGACTGGTGAAAGGCCTTCCTCTCATTCCAACTGCCATTGCTCTGGCTTCTGAGGCAAAGAAGAGCAACTGTGCCTAGCTCCAAGGTCTCTCGGCCCATTGACTGGTGAGAGGTTTTCCACCAATTCCAACTGCCATTGTTGGGCTTCTCAAGAAAAGAAGAGCAGCCATGCTTAGCTCCATGGTCTCTCGGGCTAGTGACTGTAAAGGCTTTCCACCCATTCCAACTGCCATTGCTCTGCGTTCTTAGGTAAAGAAGAGCAGCCCTGCGTAGCTGTGATAATGGGGCTTCCCATTATCTTGATTTAGCAAAAGGGGGACATTCCCCTCTTCAGGTAAACCAAGGGTTAATAAGGTTTTGGGGATTAATTAATCATAGGTCATGTGGGTCAGCATCATAAGTCATGTGGTCAGCATCATAGGTCATGTGGGTCAGCATCACAGGTCATAGGGTGAGAACTGACCAATCAAAAAGGAAAGAAGTGACATCTTAAGATGCTTAGATGCTTCCAAGGAGAAGTTTAAAAACTTCTTGGAGGCCATGTGGCCAAAAACAACAGAGAGATAACAAAGGGATAACAACCAAGGAGCCTCCTGGAGGGGGGTTCTGTGCCAGTAGCAGGCTGGAGGCCATGGCCTCGCCTCCGGGCCCTTCCTTTAGAACATCTAAGCCTGAGAACCATCTGTGAGTACTAGACTAAAGTTATCTAGTCGCGTTAGGGACTTTTCTGTTATTTTGGAGGCTGGCTGATCTAAAGAATGTATCTGTGCTTTCATATCTGTTCTTTCTGTAACTAAGCGTCCGGGGAAAAGGGGAGCTTCCCATGTGTGTTAATTTGCCTTGTTTATTTACCTATCTTTAATAAATACTTTCTGTAAAAGACCCCGTTTCTCTCCTTCCCACGCCAAGCTGGGTAGACTGGGGGGCAAGGAAGCCCTTTTAAGCTTAGGGATGTACGTGGGGCAGGGTCCCGTGTCTGTCCAAGGGTCCAGATAATTCATAATTCAGCGGGTGGTGGCGGCGAAGATGAATTAACAGCTAAAAATCATAAAGGCTGGAATATACACCCCAGCAGCGCATGGTGTCATTTTCCAGCCTCACACATGGTGGCGTATGGTGGGGGGGAAATTCCCAGTATCACATGGTGGCAGCGGTGGGATCGGGAATGTCATTCCAGTTTCACATACTGGAATTCTACAATTCCAGTATAAATGGTGGCAGCGGTATCGAATTGGAGAGTTGGGGGTTTAAATTGCAAAAATTGGGGGGTTTTTATTTCTCTCCAGTATCCTCTGTGTCTCCTGCGAAGGAATTAGATCAGGGGGGGGGGGGAGGGGGCAGAGAGGGCTTCCTTGCCTTTGTTTGTTTAAAAAGGCTTTAGGGGTTTTTTTTTTTTTTTCCTTTTTTTTCCCCCCTTCCCTCCCTCCTTGCAGTGGAAAGGGAGGGGGGTAGGAAGTGAGGGGGCTTGGTTTGGCTTTGTTCTTAAACAGGCTTTTGATTTTTTTTTCCCCTTTCCCCCCTTTTGGTGGCGGGAAAAGGGGGGGAGAGGAGGAGGTTGGGGGGGCGGAGTTGCCTTGAGAGTCACTCTTGGTGAAAGGGTGATTTTTGGGCTTTCAGTGAAGAGCTGCTTGCTCTGTCATGCAAAGCCTCTGTTTGGGAAAGGAGTGATTTTCCTTTGGATTTCCTTCTTTCTACTTTGGTAGTGAGAGATGGATTGTTAAAGCTGCTAAACTCATTCTGTTTTGAGTCAGCACCGGCATTTTTCAATCTGCTTTCCAGCAGCAAAGAGAATACATTAGCATATCAAAAGGAAGGTGTTGTAGCAGGAATTTGCTAAGTACCCCAATTGAGTCACTGAGACAGGTTTTTCTTGTTCTCTCTCTGTTCCTTCAGGAGGGGGGGGGGTGACAAAAGGGGGCTGGGGAAAAGGTTTGGGATTTTCCATTTTTTTTGCTTTTGGGATTCTGGCACTGTATTTCTTTGGATCAGCCAATCAGACGTTTTTTGTTTTTAAGTTTTCGCGTGCACAGAGGTAGTTAGTGTATGAAACTCAGGTCTGGCAGGCTGTTAATATACAGTATGGATCCTGAAGTTGCAGCGACCCCTACTGGCAGCAATGCCACACAGCAGAATGCTACAGAAGTTAGCTCATCTGCTCAACCAGCTACCCCTAGTGGTAGTAATCTGGCACAGCAAGGGGCTGCTATGCCACAACACCCTTTTGGCCCCCCTGCTGTTTCTGGGAAGCAATAAGCCTATGCAGGACAGGTTAACACCTGAACAGATTTCAGGGTTCCTGGCTAAAACAATGGAGATGATACACCTGAAGAGGCTGGGGCACAGTGGTTTGTCCTCCAGAGGTGAGGAGGTATTCCAGCCTACTGTGGTAATGATTCTACAGACAAGCAGGAACCCCAAAAACCCGCAGTCTGAGGCCAGCACGCGAGGCCAGCCAGGGAAAAAGGCTAGCCCTAAATGCTTTCTCTGTGGAGAGCTTGGACATATTAAAGCCAACTGTAGCAGAAGCCTGAGTTGGCCCAGTTAGTGGTTGCGTCGGCCTCCAGGGACACTGCCACTGATTCTTCAGTTGATCCTGATCCTGACATGATCCCTCATCACAGAAGACACACACTGTGGGTGGGGGCAGGAAAGTTGTGGCTTGAGACACTGGAGCCCAACTTTCTGCTATTCATCGTGCATATCTGGATCCTGGTCTTGTTGATGACCATATTAAGATCACCATCAGAGCATTCAGGGCTCCTCCAGCTCAACTACCAACAGCACGCGTTCCTGTTCAGTACAAGGGCTGGAAGGGTGTTTGGACTTTTGCTGTCTATGATGACTTCGAATGTCCTGCTCTGTTGGGTGATGATCTCGTCTTCCATGCTGTCGGGCCCGGAAAGTTCCAGACAGCATGCCATGACAACTCGCAGCCTGAGCAGAGGTCAGTCTTCACTGCAACCTAGGACCAACCTGAACTTGGACTGCAGTCACTGTCTCCTGCTACACCAGAAGGAGTCCTGCTGGAAGAGGTGGAGGAACCTGGGGCAGACTTAACATAGCATCGTAGGCCCAGAGATCGAGACCATCCATGCTGATATCTCGGATGTCAGGAGCTGCTGGCGGAAGCCCAGGAAGAGCTTCTCCATGCCAAGAGGGTAGTCAGCCTTCTCATGCTGGTCCCTGTCACACCTGACTCAGCGCTGCCCAGGGGGGCGGGAGTGTCTCAAGTGGGCACCAAGCAGAGTAGGTGCTGGACAACTTGCCTGAGATGCAAAAGGTTGGTGCAAGGAGGAGAATCCAACAACGCTGACTCGAGAGCCAGCAAGGGATTCAACAGCAGCTGAGACTCCAGAGGACACTCCAGCCAAAGGAACAGAACCTGGAGAAGCTGCAGTGCAACGAGAATCTGAGGCAAGTCTGCCACTCCAGGTGGGAAAACCCTTTTTTTCAGCGACAGCAGTTCCAGGAAAACCAGGAAGCAATAGAGCCTTGCTCCTGACCAGGCAAAGGAAAAGGCGAAGTCTTCTCCAACGATGAAGGGGCCCAGATTTGTAATCGTTGAAGGCCTATTGTATCGTGAGTCTGGCCCAAGAGGTAGCAAGGGGGGCGTATGCGCTCAGAGACAGTTGCTGGTACCTTTTAAGTTAGCCAAACTCTTGAGTCTGGCTCATGATCATCCTAGTGGACATGCTGGGGTGAACAGAACGAAGGACAGATTGGGAAATCCTTCTACTGGGAGGGGATGGGCAAGGATGTTCTGTTATGTCCGATCCTGTGAGGTTTGCCAAGAGTGGGAAATCCCAGGATCAAGCCAAGGCCCCTCTCCAACCACTTCCTATTATTGATGTCCCCTTCCAGAGAGTGGCTGTGGACATCATGGGACCTTTCCCTAAGAACTGCTAGGGGAAAACGGTATGTGCTCACCTTTGTGGACTTTTGCCTCGTTGGCCAGAGGCTATTCCACTAGGTGGGATCTCAGCTAAAGCAGTAGCCCAAGCTTTGACAGACATATTTGCAAGATTAGGTTGGCCTCAGAGATTTTAACAGATGCAGCTTCCAAATTTTAACTCCAAGGTCATGCAGCGCCTGTTAGAAGCACATGGTGTGCGCCATCTTACATCAGTACCTTACCATCACCAAACTAATGGGTTGGTGGAGCGTTTTAATGCGACTTTGGGGGCCATGATCCGTAAGTTTGTGAATGAACATTCCCAAAGACTGGGACTTGGCTCTACAGCAGTTCTTGTTTGCTTACAGATCTGTTCCACATCCAAGCCTGGGACTCACCCTTTGAGCTGGTCTATGGCCATGATGTGAAGGGGCCATTTCAGCTGGTTCAAAGTCAGTGGGAGGGGGTTATTCCTTCTTCCGGGTAATTGGTTATTTTGTCACTAACTTGCAGAATACTTTTAGGGAAGCATGGGCAGATGCTCATGAGAATTGCAACAAGCACAAGAAAAGCAGAAGACCTGGTATGACCAGTATGCCAGAGAACGTTGCTTTTAGAAAAGGGGACCAAGTGATGGTCTTGAAGGTTATCCAGGCTAACAAGATGGAAACTTCCTGGGAAGGTCCTGCAACAGTGCAAGAACCATTTGGGGCAGTGAACTACCTCATCAGTTTTCCCGACTCTAGGGTTAAGCCAAAAGTGCATCATGTGAATTCACTGAAACCTTTTATGGAGGCCTAATCATCTTCTCACCTTTCAGTCCCGGAAGATGGGGGGGGAAAGGGCCTGAAGGAGCTTTCTATGATCGGGAGGGTGGTAACTTAGAAGATGTTAAACCTTCCCAAAGACTCAGTGCTATTCAATGTAAGCAGTTCTTCCAACTGACGGGAAGTTCACCTCCCTGTTTTTACCTTCCCCGGTCGCACCACAGTCCTCAACACGTGGTAGCCGCAGATGACAGCAGGCCATCAGCAGAACAGCCACGAAGGGTGTCACCAACGGGCAAAAAGGGGGATGAGAGGGAGGTGAAAAAGATGTGGACATGGGGATCATTCGCCCATCACGCATCCATGGGCATCTCCAGTTGTCCTCGTGCCCAAAAAGGGCACGACGACATACGTTTCTGCATGGACTTGAAAAATAACTCCGTGAACCCCCGGGAAAATTTTCCAATGCCCAGAGTGGATGAACTGTTGGAGAAATTGGGGCATGCTAAGTCTTATCCAGCCTCGATTTGACTAAGGGCTATTGGCAAATCGCCCTAGCAGAAAAGTCTAAGCATCGAACAGCATTCATCACTCACATGGGCCTGTTTGAGTTCAATGTACTTCCCTTTGGGCTACGCAATGCACCTGCAACTTTCCCGAGGTTGGTGGACTGTTTTCTAAAAGGGTGCGGGATTTGCTGTTCCTACAACGACATTGCAATCTTCTCAGACTCCTGGGAAGTACCTGAAACACCTGGAGATTGTCTTCCAACGCATTAGTGATGCTGGGCTGACAGTCAAAGCAAAAAAGTGCCAGTTTGCACTGGACAGAGTGACCTACCTTGGCCATGAAGTGGGACAAGGGACTATACTCCATTGCAAGCCAAAGTGGAATCTATTAATAGCTGGCCCATTCCTCGTTCCAGGAAGCAGGTGCAGTCATTCCTTGGCCTAGCTGGGTACTACCGGAGATTTGTGCCCAACTACAGCCAAGTAGCTGCACCTCTAACAACTGACAGGTTCCAAGAAGCCTAAGATAGTGAAATGGACAGCAGAGTGTAAAAAGCCTTTACAGCCTTGAAGCAGGCCTTGATGGCAGATCCCGTGCTCATGGCACCAGATTTTGACAAGCCGTTCATAGTGGCTCAGATCTTCTGACAGAGGCATTGGAGCAGTCTTTACAAGGGGTCCGGATGGCATCTTGCATCCCATTTTGTTCCTCGTAAGAAGCTGTCTGCAAGGGAGTCCAATTGGTCCATTCCAGAGAAGGAATGCTATGCCATTGTGTATGCGCTAGAGAAGCTGAGACCATATGTCTGGGGGCGTGCTTTATTTTCCAGACTGATATGCTGCCCTCAGATGGCTCCATACAGTCCGGGGGGGTAAAAAGAAGCTACTCCGATGGAGTCTGGCCCTACAAGACTACTTCGACATTCAACATGTGGCTGGAATTCCAATGTGGTTGCGGACTCCTTGTCACGCAGAGAACTGGAGGGAGGTTAAAAGGGATGAGTTTACATGTCTGTTATTGATAATATGGTTAAACCCGTACTGTTGTGTGTTTGCATATTTCTCTGACTTTTCCTTCCTTAGGTCCCAGGATGAAATCCCAGCCGGTGTGGCTCCAGCCTTCAGCTGTTTCCAGACCGTCTGAGGTTTGGGGGGCCTGTGATAATGGGGCTTCCCCTTATCTTGATTTAGCTAAAGGGGGACATTACCCTCTTCAGGTAAACCAAGGGTTAATAAGGTGTTGGGGATTAGATTACATCATAGGTCATGTGGGTCAGCATCATGTCATTTGGGCAGCATCATAGGTCATGTGGGTCAGCATCACAGGTCATAGGGGGAGAAATGACCAATCAAAAAAGGGAAAAAAGTAGCATTTCAAGATGCTTCCCCGTGTTCCAAGGAGAAGTTATAAAAACTTCTTGGAGGCCATGTGGCCGAAAAGACAACAGAGAGATAACAAAGGGATAACAACCAAGGAGCCTCCTGGAGGGGGGGTTTTGCCAGTAGCAGGCTGGAGGCCATAGGCCTCGCCTCCTCCCTTTCCTTTTTGAACATCTAAGCCTGAGAACCATCTGTGAGTACTAGACTAAAGTTATCTAGTCGCGTTAGGGTTTTCTTTTTTGGAGGCTGGCTATCGAAAGTTCTGTGCTTTCATATCTGTTCTTTCTGTAACTAAGGTCCCCGGGAAAAGGGGGGCTTCCCCTGTGTGTTAATTTGCCTTGTTTATTTACCTATCTTTAATAAATACTTTCTGTAAAAGACCCGTTTCTCTCCTTCCCACGCCAAGCTGGGTGCTGGGGGGACAAGGAAGATCCTTAAGCTTAGGGATGTACGTGGCTGGACAGGGTCCCGCTGTACTGTCCAAGGGTCCAGATAATTCATAATTCAGCGGGTGGTGGCGGCGAAGATGAATTAACAGCTAAAAATCATAAAGGCTGGAATATACATCCCAGCAGCGCATGGGTGCGATCTCCCAGCCCTGCCACACATGGTGGCGTATGGTGGATGTGGAATCTCCAGTATCACATGGTGGCAGCGGTGGGATCGGGAATGTACATTCCAGTTTCACATACTGGAATTCTACAATTCCAGTATCACAGTGTATGCCAAGAGTTTGCAACACCAGCTAGCCTAGGGGCTGCACCAGCCTCCCAGATGGTTGGAACTTGCACGATCAGTTTTATAGCACCTTTATTTTGTGCGGGCGTGGAGTTCAGAGGGACTTACCATTCTTTTAATTGGTAATCTTTGAATCCTCAGAGCTCTTGGGAATGGCAGGTTTTGGTTTGTTTGTTTTTTAACAATTGTCTGTGTGTGGTAGGGGGGTGGAGGACAGAACTATACACTCTATGGAACTACTATGTACTTCTTTTGGGTAAATACTATTTATGTAATTGGAGGGTTTCACATGATGAGTGTATACTGTGGCCATGCAGATTAGGGAAGAGGCAGACTGACCTTCTGCCCATATAGTCCAGGAGCAGGTAACTGTGGCTCTCTGAATGATGGACTGCAGCTCCCCTCTTCTGCATCCTCATCATTAGCTGGCTAGGCCTGATGAAAGGTGTATTCAGAAAACATCTGGAGTGTCAAAGGTTCTTGTTGTAGTCTAACAGTAGACTAAAGGCTGAAGGCTTAGTGTGAATGCATGTGGATTTTCTTCCACATACGTGGTTAAATTTGTGTTCGCAATGTCAGAACCAGTCTTTGGCTCAGATTACCCCCTGGAGAAAAGAGAAGAGGGTTTGCAAAGCACTGCTTTACAAGGTAAAATGGATGATAATATTCAATACTTTTTTTCTTGGCACTAATGCAGAAGGGTAGCACAACAGGATTTTAAACAGGTATAATATCAATTGTATGGACATGACATATATGTCCCCCATCATTTTTCCCCTGCAGTAGCTAGTTATCTTTGTGTATTTCTGGTAAAAGACACTAATTAAAATATAACTTTTCCATGCCCTAAAAAGGGAAAACTCCAAATCTATAATGCTTTTTTTTTTAAAATGTGGTGCTGCATTTTTTTAGAATTCACCAGCCTTCTTTAAACATGAGCTTGTAAATTAACAAAAATGGGCAACAATTGAGAAAATCATAGCTTCTTACAGTCAAATATCAAAATTAGAAATTTCACTTGATTTCTTTATTGTGTATTTTATGATGTAAAGTGTGTGTTACAGTTTCCAAGGTAACTAGTGGAACCAGATCATATGTAGAATAGAATCAAACTATTAACAGAAGCACACATTAGACCTCCTGCAGCACAGGTCAAAATTATATTAATGTATGTGTCTCCCTTTCTTCCTTAATGCCCAGTCACTGGTTAAATTCATGATTAGTTTTTACTTCTTCAAATATAGGAATATAAGAGTTAACTGTACTGTAGAACATAGTTGGACCATAAATAAAGGAAATAGTCATGCAGATACAATGCTCACAAAATACACTGAATTTTATTGTTCTGATTTGGGACTTGTTAAGTATATTTTGCATAAGTGACATTTTAACCAGGCAATATATGTTATATATTGCTGCAAAACTTTGAAATTTGTTGATGACTTTGCTTTCTTGAGCATTTAAAATCCACATTGATAGTGAGAATGTTTCCTGAATCACCCACCAACGCATGAGCAACAGCTAATACTCTACATGGCATACCTTCCAACTGACCAGATTTGGCAGAGACAGTCCCAATTAATCCTCTGTCATCCCAGTTTTTTCAGCTGCTTTTAAAATGTTCTAGTCTCTCTCTTTTTTTATTCTTTCATGTTTTTGTCCTCAGCTTATTTCTGTTGATGCAAATGGAGTTCAAAGAACAGAAGCAATTTGTGTTGAATTAACTCAGCAGATGGAAAAGAAGAGAAGGGTAGAATCTTGCCCTTCCCAGTAGGCTTGGGCAAAAGCAAACTGTTCCTAGCCCGTCTGTCCATCCTCATTAATATTTGTTATTTTTTGACCACACTCTTATGTTCCTTACCTA
>CAOLHI010007397.1:0-16093 GCA_948474755.1 Ctenosaura bakeri
TTGAAGTAGTTTCTGTGATTCAGGAGAAAAAAGGATGGTGCCAGTGGAAAATCTTGTGAAAATACCATATGAAAGCTTGAGGAGTGCAGGGATATTATATATATTTTCTACCGAAATGAAATCTAGGAATTTAAATTCTAAGACAGTAAATGTTTAGAGCTTAGACAATAGGCAAAATTAGCAATAATCACACAATCGACTTGGAATAGTTACACTTAATTTATTTTTTGCAAAACTGAGCACTCAGTAAGATTTTCTCAGGATACATTCCAAGGGGGAGACAAAGAAGGCTGAATGCGTCAGTGAAAGAAAATATCTTGACATCACTGGTGATACTTTTCATTCATATGTACTTAAATGGTTATCAACATGTCCTGTTTTGGTATGTGATCAGTTTCCTCCTAGATGGCAGCACAGAATCATCCAATGACTTCCCCTTTGGCCTCCTTAATGGGAGCATGAATTTGGATCATGCTTATATTATGAGTTTTCCCTGAAGACTTGCTGATATTATTAATTCAAACTTTGCATTGTATCCCTTGACAGCTTTTCCTACTTCTTACCTCATGATTAATGCCACCCTCTTTCTTCTTAGGTTGTCATTTCCAAAGTAAAACACTGTTTAATTATCTGACTGAAAATGTTCCATTCCCATCTACTTGAGCTCACTCACCTAGTGCTGTGATTCTGTTTTATGATTTCTGACTTATCCTGATTCACGGGAGGACATCTTTACTGTCAAGCTGTTCAACAGTGGAATGAGTTGCCTCAAAGTGTACCAGCATCCAGATACGAGACTTTCTGCTAAGAAAGGAGACTGATACCAAACCACTTTCTGCCCAGACCTTTACAATCAGTACAATGGATCTTGAGTTAAATAAGAAAATATTTTGGCCTAATGCAGCTGATGTGGTATTTTCCAGTGATCACTGCTGGGGTCATTTGAAGAATGAATTGATGATCTTGTCCCACGTCTGATTGTTAGTAAAAGGTGATCTCATGCACACTTTCAAGGCAAGTGAGTCTTTACTACACTAAGTCTGCACTTACTTTATTTCTCCCTTTTCCCTTCCTCTTCTGCATTTTGCTGTTCTAAACTTAGGGAGAAAAGGGGAACATGGACATAGCACACTGGATTGGTAGATAAGCTGCTAAAATGCTTTCCAGTTAAAACAGCTAAGAAACTTAGGTTGCTTAAGACTGGGTGGGCCGGATGAATGGTAGGAGGCACATATACCCATAGGAACTAACAAAATAAGCCATGGTTTTATTCTCACTGCTTTTATTTGATGTGCTGTTCCCCTGCTTAAATCATTAATTGGAATGATGTGTCCTCTCTTTGCTGTTGCCTAAACACATTGTATTGCTGGGATTTTTCCTTACTTTGTTCTGTAATCCATTCAGTTCATTTTACTCTCACTTCTTTAATACTTCCATGTTAAATTTACATATCAATAAAACATTTCATGCATGTCAGTTGGAGTCTTCAGTCTATGGTCATTGTGCCAGTTCAACATACTATTCTCAGATCATTGTAGTTGATATGGTGGCATTAGGTTGTGTATATATTAATGGAGTGAGAGTTTGATACTGCAGGATCTGTATTTTTGTATTCATTCAAGGCAGGACAGCTTTGGAGCTCCTGTGTCCTTAATGCAGAATTTTGTATGTGTCTCTTTTGAATTTCATTTTATTAGTTTCTGCCGAATTTTCTAGTTCTTTTTGAATTCTTCCAGTATGTTAGCGATCTTCCTAGTTTTTATCAACTGCAAATTTGGAAATAATTCTCTCTAACCCATCATCTAAGTCAGTCACTGCTGAGCCCAGGAGAAGCTGCTTGAAGGCTGCTGCCACCCGTGGTGAATGAAGAGGTTGCAAGCCTTTGCACATGCTTTGATGAGCCTCCTTTCTCCATCAAAGCAATTGCCTCACTAGCCTGATGGATTCAGCAACTCATTATTCAAAAGAAAACCCAAGTGCCCAAATCTGCTGGATATTCCTTCCCATTAAGGGCTTCAAAATAGGGCTGGAAGTAAGGTAAAGCAGAATTAACCCACATTTTTCATAATCAGGTCCTCATGAAAGGTATAGAAGGCCATGATTGTGCAGGAGTAAGCTTCACTGAGTGGAACAGGGCTTGTTTCCATGTAAATGTGCCTTCAGTAACACTCAACTGCTGCATGTTTACTTGGGATAAAGTCCCCTTGAAAACACCCGGAGGTATTGTCAAGCTACTTTTCATGGCAAGAGGTTCTACAGTTGCATTGGTCAACATTGTGGATTGGATCATGGTATTTCAGGGCCTCTTAGATCAGTAGCATTTACTTTTTGGGCATCAGTTATTATATATGGAGTTAGATATAAAATAAAATTTTAATAAAATAAAAAATTAAAATTAAAATTTTTCTGAAGATGATTAAAGGTGGTCCATGGTAAATAAAAGGATAAGAACCACTGATCTAAGTTACTGATGAAAATACTGAAGCATGTCAGTCCCAGGACAGAACCCTCTGGCGCTCCACTTGAGACTTGAGTCCAGTTTAAAGTGAAGCCATTGATGCTGAACCTTTGAATATAGTTTTTCAGTCAATTAAAGATCTATATGACAGAGTTCCCATGTATTCCCCATTTAATCAGTTTGCTAATAAAATATTCTGTGGTACTTTATCAAATACCTTGCTGAAATTCAGATAAATGACATCTATAGCATTCCCACTATCTACCAAACTAGTGACTCAACAACAAAAAATAATAATATTAGTTTGGCAGATTTGTGCTTAAAAAATCCATGCTGCTTCCTACTAATCAATGCATTGTTATCTAGATACTTGCAAACAGACTCCTTTGTAATCCATTTTTTTTTCTCCCTGCTGTTGGGGTCAGGTTGACTGGTCTGCATTTTCCTGGATCTTCTTTTTTGCCCCTTTTGAAGAAAGGGACAATGCTTGCCTTTTTCAGACCTCTAGTGCCTCACTTCCAAGGTTTCTGAGAAATGATGGCAGGTGGTTCAGAGAGTACGTCAGCAGTTTCCTTCAATACTCTGGGATGTAGCTCATCTGGTCCTGCAGATCTGAACTCATTCAGATTAAATAAGTGATTCCTGACTAATTCTTTATCCATCATGATTTGCAATCAAGGTTCCTTGCCCAGGTCTCTGCTGATGCATGGAAACACACAATCCTCTGGGGTTAAAAATAAAGCAAAATAAGTATTGAGTAGTTCTTCCTTTTCATTGTGATCTCTTTACCATACTTACTGAGCAGGAGACCCACTGTTTCCTTGGCTATTATCTTGCTTCACACCTATTTTAACCCCTTACCTTTTTGCTTGCTTTTTTTCTTACTTCTATACCCAATCTTAGTTCATTTCCTTACACTCTTTGTGCAAGCTTGGGCTACACATCTATACACTTCCTTGCTGATTCATCCTTACTTCCATTCTCTATACTTGTTTTTTTAAATTTTTACTTCCCCTTTGAATTTCAGATGTTTTCCATTTTTCTTCCTCCATGGAATGCTTTGTGCTTTTTTGTAACTCCTTCTTCCAGGGGGGCATTCCCAATGTTTTTATAGCCTATGTGTTAAATGTGGTTTTCATTGTTTAAAATCATCCCAATTTCTGATTTGTTTAACATTTGTACCATGTATGGTTTTTGCTATTTTGTTTTCACTTGCATTGTATGTCACTTAAGGTCCTATGCTCAAAGAAAGGTGGGTTATAAATTAAATTAACTGTAATTGACTGTCAGCTTCCTTTCTTCTCTGACCTTCCACCTCACTTTTTAATTACGGTGAGCAACAAGATGAAGCTTTTCTGTAATTTTGTTAAGAGGAGCATCTGTATAACATGAAGAACATGTCACCTTGATGTTGGAGAGAAGAAAGGGAGATGTATGTCTTCTCCTCCCCTTCCTTCCCTCTCTCCCTCCCTCCCCCCGCCTCCCTCTCTCCATTTTTTCTTCCTTTCTTGTTCTCTGGCTAGCATTAACTCTCTCACACTTATATTGCTTTATAGCCATTCTTTCCTTCAGACATGTAACTGTAACTCTTGATCATTTTACGTCTTTAAAGTCAGGATAGACGGCTATAAAGAACACATTCAAGAAATGCAGGTAAAGCCCTCAGTGCAGACTAATAGCTCTAAAATGCCTGAGAAAATTAAAAAAAAAAATCCTTTCCTTCCAGCTGAAGAACAGGAATTCTGGCAATGGGCAAATTCAAACAATAATTAATATTAATATTAGATAATATTAGGATAAATATTAATAATTTAAACATTTATATTAAACAATCCAATAATTAAATGATAAATAGAAAAAATATGAATAATTAACTATCAACATTAATCAATTCCTGCACATAAAATGCTGTTTCCTATGCAAATCAACCATGTCTGAATTTTACACTTAAGAAACCCCAAGTAGCCTCTTCTTGTTAATTTACATGCAGAAAACAACACTGTCTGCACAGGGATTAATATTTTTGCATTAAAATTATGATTTTCCATGTAGAAAAAGCTGTTTTCTGAACAAAACCACAAATCAGTTTTGCACAGAATAAGTCCTGACCTGCGAAGATTGTTGTCAGATTATCAAATTGCTCAGTTTGAAGACAGAACCTGAGCCAGCCGATCACAGCCTTCAGAATGCTGTGCAAGAGAGGCATTTGGGAGAAAGGATACAACCTAGAGGTTTCTATGTTAAAGGGATGGATAGCACTAGGATGAGATAGAGTTATGGCTGTCAGAGACTGGGCAAAGTCAAAAATGAAGTTATAAGGTCGGAATTGGGCTTTGGGAGCTGGGAGTGTGGAAGAATCATAGAATCATAGAATCATAGAAATGTAGAGTTGGAAGAGACCCCAGGGGCCATCCAGTCCAACCCCCTGCCATGCAGGAACACCCTCAAATCAATCCCGACAGATGGCCATCCAGCCTCTGCTTAAAAACCTCCAAGGAAGGAGACTCCACTACACTCCGAGGCAGCAGATTCCACTGCCGGACGGCCCTGACTGTCAGGAAGTTCTTCCTGAGGTTCAGGTGGAATCTCCTTTCCTGCAGCTTGAATCCATTGCTCCTTGTCCTGGTCTCTGGAGCAGCAGAAAACAAGTCCCCTCCTTCCTCTACGTGGCATCCCTTCAAAAGAAGTTCAGGGAGTTCATGTAGAGCTAAATGGTTATATAATCAACCTTTTCTGGTTTTATTTTCTGTAACTATGCATAACTGTTTTTGTTTAAGAACTGAAAGGGAGAACTGGCAACACTTACTACACTGAACCCATTGGTCAAGACAGCCACTTGTCAAGTATAGCAGCCATCCTGAGGCTGAAGTACCAGATCCTGGGGGGGGGAAGACTGAGGGTAAAAGTGCAAGATGAATAAGCACTAGGGTTGGAATTGGGGGATCAAGATGGAGAGAGGTTCCTTCACCCCCCCAACTACTCCTTGGGGAGCCTGGAACACCCCCATTACACCCCCCCCGGGCCATGCAGACTCCATCAACCATCTGTATCTATAGGTGTACACATGCAATCAAGTGTGTGTGTGTGTGTGTGTTACAAGGAAAGAAGGATCTCAAAGACATGATGTCCAGTAACAGGTACCCAGTTCTCAGGGTCTTCTTTCCATCTCAGTAACAATTTTGTCACTCTCTGGGACCTCAGAAGCAAGCCGGATCAAACAGTGTGGGACAAAGCTGAGGCTGAGCAACACACCGCTGGCTTACCAACCCAAGGCCTAATATCCATCCAGTTAATTCAGGAAGCAAGAGACATATCCATCAAAAGCTGAAAGATCCTGAGTTGTTCTAAGAAGTCAGGGGATCACTGGGCTCTCTCTAATTGCCACTGATTTCTGGCTGTTCCCTGTAAGTCTCAGTTGCTGCTCCACTTTCCCCCATTATTCTGAGCTAGCTTTCCCACCCTGTTATTACAATTTCATGTCTGGACTTTCTGCCATTTTTCATTTCCCTTCTAAATAAGCGGTCTAGGAACAGTTTCTTGTTTCTGTGACTCTTTTTTTCTTCTAAACATGGAAATTGTTCTCAACTGCTTCAGTCTTTTCCTATTTCTATTCAGCAACTATATTCTTTCAATGAGACACCATTTCATTTTGCCTGTCTCTTGCTTTATCTCATAAGAATGGGTTTTTGGGGTTTGTTTTCTGTCTTTCTATCAAGTCACAGTTATCTTGTATCTCTAGATCTCTGCCGTGGTTTACTAACCCTATCAGGGATCTCACTTACTTCCTGCAAAACAGATGGCAGCTGATCCTTGTCGATTTTCTTCTCCTCTCTCTAGAATCATAATAACCTAAAAGTTTTTTTTAATTAAAAATTAAATTGCTAGAAAACAGTTCCAGATATCCAAAAGGAAAGTCCACACACCAGTGTCATCATGTCCCATCCACCAAGCCAAGCTTTCAGGAAACTTGCTCACATACCTCTCTTCTCCCAAAAGTCATTCTAACCTGGGAAGCTGTATGAAAAGCAAACCTCCTACTTGCCTACTGGTTTGTCATCTTGCACCTTTCCAAGTCTGACCCATCAGTCCATACTCAGCCAAGGACTGCTCTTGGATCGAGCTGTTTCTCTGGTTGGTCTATCAAGAGAGCCAGGTGATGGATTCTGTCGTTTCAGCATGTTCTGAAGCAACCTTTCACAGTGCTATCCTGCTGTGGTCTTAGATTACAAGCTAAGAACATAAAAATAGATAAGAACTTTTTTACTGAAACCTGAGCTAAGTCTGGACTATAGACTAAGGTTTAGGTGCAACTGGGGTTTTTCAACTTGTAAATGGTACCTTCAACAGCACAGTTTAAACTGAGGTGTATATCACACAAAGCTCCTCTCTCGCTACAATTGGGTTGTCTGTAAAAATGCTATAAAATTGTGATAGTTGTCTTTCCTTGCACACCTTTGCAACCATTCTGGGACTGCAGTGTGCATTAATGGCAAAAACTTATGGCACAACAGGCTGCCTACCCAAGAGGAGGTCTCCAACATTATTCCAACCTCTTCTGTCAGGGACAGAAGGAGGGAGGGAAGGAGGAGAAGGCACAAGGAAGTGGCCTCTTCGCTGAGCAGAGCACCAATCAAAAGCCAGCTGGGGGCCCTTGTGGGAGGTCATTTTACATTTAATATTTACAAATAAAATGACTTTAAAGACACTTGGAGGCACAATACGTATACTGGGCTCTGAAACTCTCTGCAGGGTCTAGCAATGTAGTTAATCCAAAAACAACAGTTCTGTGTGGATACTGGAACAAGGGCTCTTAGTCTGGGGGAGATGAGGTGCAAGCAAAAGTCTCTGCACCTCACCGGGTACAGGAAAAGTCAGGCGGCTTGAGCAAACAGCAAATAAGTAGCCAAGCTAGCCAGGGCACACTAGCTCTTTGCAGAATGTGGCTTGCAAGAGTGGCAAGTGGAATAGTCCAAGCAGTAGGAAATTTGGTAGTCCATGGAGAAATGGCAAAGTAGTTTGTAAAAGTCCATTGGGGAGCGGCTGGATCGCCTCGTCTGGGTCCCCAAATGCGGCAACAGGAACAAGCAGTCGTCTTGGGCTGGCCCCTTGACAGGAACAATATATTCTCGGCACACATACCCCCACGGTGCCCGGGGGTGGTGGACGAGTCCGGGGATGGTCTCAGCTACTGAAACCGTCGACCTATAGCTCTATAAAAGAGAGACTGGCATGGGTTATAACCAATACAAACATTCAATGTAAATTAATGGCACGAAGCTTGCCGGGAGCTGAGTTTGAGTTGTGAGATTTTCCTCACCATGACCGGAAGAGTTGTTGGCTAGTGGGGATATTAATAGCTGCTGAGTATTGGGCTGTATTGGCCGGATGGAGGCTGTTAGTCGAGGCGGTGAGGCTGCTAGTTCGGGCTCTGCATCCATCCAGTTGGTCTAGCAGAGCCGATGCTACCTTCCCCAGTCTGCGAGAGGACCCCTGATACGAAGGTGCCATTCACACTCTGGTCCAAGTAACATGGGTCTGCATGCTCATACCCCTCTCCTCTCTCAGGCCCAAAGCCGGAGCTCCAGACCTGATGATGTAACTGCGAGGCGCCGAACAACATGAAAAACATTATACATTAAAATACATTAAAAGACATTAAAAGCACACCCAATCCTCCCCACCCACCAACCCACCTAAACCAACCCGTTAAAATACACAGCAATTAACAATCCATCAATTACTATTAGCAAAGTAGCAAGGCAATAGATGGGAGGCGATGGAAATGCTAGTCTGGGAAGGCCTGTCAGAAGAGATCAGTCTTGACTGTTCTTTTAAAGCAGTCAAGACTGGTAATATGCTGGGTCTCCTCCAGCAGGCCATTCCATAGCTTGGGAGTGATAGAAGAAAAGGTCCTCTCGGTAACTGCAGCCAACCTAGTTCTGACTGGCTGCAGTAAGTTCTTCCCAGAGGACCTTAATGTGCGGGGCGGATTATATGGGAGAAAGCGATCCCGCAGGTAGGCTGGTCCCAAGCCATAAAGGGCTTTAAAGGTAATAACCAACACCTTGTACTGTGCCCAGAAACTAATAGGCAACCACTGTAACGACTTCAGAATTGGTGTTATGTGGTCAGTTTTAGGTCTACCAGTGACCAACCTGGCTGCCATATTCTGAACTAATTGAAGTTCTCGGACTAAGCACATGGGTAGCCCTATGTAGAGTGCATTGCGGAAGTCAAGCCATGAAGTTACCAGCACATGCACCACTGTTTTTAGGTGTTCCAGCTCCAGGAAGGGGCGCAGCTGGCATATCAGCTGAAGCTAATAGCAGGCACTCCTAGCCACTGCATCTATTTGAGCTGTCATCTGAAGTGGCGAGTCCAGGAGCACCCCCAAGCTGCGGACACAGTCTTTCAGGGAAACTGTGACCCCGTCTAGAACAGGTTGACAAACCTCCATGCCTGGGCTAGGGCCCTTAACAGCGAGTACTTCCGTCTTATCTGGATTCAGCTTCAGTCTGTTTTTCCTTATCCAGTCCATTACTGCTTCAAGACATTTGTTCAGAGGCGAGATGCCACCCTTACTTGACGCTATTATCTGAGGCATAGAGAGATATGCCTGGGTGTCATCAGCATATTTATAGCACCTTGCTCCATGCCTCCTGACGATCTCTCCCAGCAGTTTCATGTAGATGTTAAATAGTATTGGGGACAGGACAGTGCCCTGAGGGATGCCAGATTTAAGCTCCTTTTTCGAGGAGCAGCTGTCCCCAAGGATCAACATCTAGTATCTACCTGAGAGATAGGACCGGAACCACTTAAGTGCAGTGCCCTCGATCCCCAGCCCTCTCAGGCGTTCCAGAAGGATACCATGGTCTATGCAATCAAAAGCTGCTGAGAGGTACAAGAGTACCAGAAGGGTCACACTTCCCCTGTTGATAAATAGCCGAAGATCATCCACTAAGGCAACCATGGCAGTCTTGACTCCATATCAATTATGTCCATTTCCACATGGGGTTTTTAAAATGGGGCAGAGCGTCCTCCAGGGAGGACGTCTGCACCTGGGAGTGGACTGGGTCAGACCTACTTAACATAGATCCACATTTCAGCCCACTCGAGAATGACCCAAAGTTGTCGTCCAGTGTGCTTTTGAAAGACCGCTAAAAACAGGTCTTTCAAAAGCACGGAGCACACCACTGTGAGCCTGCTCCCTTATGCAGATTCGCAGGCTCGCATTGGTGTGAGCCTGCGATCTGCTGGGGGCGAACTTTAGGCTGGCGACCTTCAGCAGTTGGTCGAGACCATCAACCAACCGGAAGCAGCCATTTTCGTCCCCGGAGCTGTGCGGAGCAGTGGCCACGCACTACTCCAGAGAAGTGTGGACCGGACCAGGGAGCCCAAAATTCTGGTGAGTAGTGTCATGGGGCAATTCCCTCGCCCTGTGCGGAAATGGCCTATGTTGCATAACTTAAGATGTCATATAGCATTCTGGCAATGGTCCATCTAGAGAGACCAAGGCCCTTTTCACATCGGATTAAAAAAACGGTGTAGAGCGACCTCGATGGAGGTCGTCTACACCGTAATGTGGATTGGGGTGGATTACTTTAGAGTAAATCTGCACCCCAATCCACGCAGGGGCGACCGGAAGTGGCGCCGCCTGTGGTTTTTGAAAACCATTTGTTTTGTGGTTTTTAAAAGGCACGGGGCGTGCAGCCCCATCCAGCCCCATCGCAGCGCCGGTATGGATCTGCAGGCGTGCCCAAGGGCATGCCTGCAGATCGCGCGGGGGGCGGTATTTCCAGCTGGTGAGCTTCTCCGACTGGCGGAGAGGCTCCACGAGTCAAAAGCTGCCATTTTGGATGCTGCCGGACACAGCAGACGCCGCAGATGCCGCCGAGTGTTGAGCGGCGAAAAGGGCTGCTCCACATGGCGATGGGATAAAGGTAAGCCCTGTTTCCATGTGGAGCAGCCCATTTCTCCACCCGCATGTGGAAAGGGCCCAAGATTCCCATTGCCAGAATGAAGGCATCATGACTAACAAGTCCTTTCATCACTTTCTTTTTGCTGATCATTTCTAGTGTCCTCATAATAATCTATTGTGACCACTCTTTCTAAGGAGTATGTAAAAGCCAGGATAGGTTTCCCTGCCCCAAGTCAAACTTCAGAAATACTATGATGAGTTTTTGTAACCATGTTTCCTTCTTACTCTGCATCTGCACCTTGAGCCATGTAGAAAGTTGAGGGTGTTGCAGAGAGAATGCTGGTTTCCCCCTCAATTATCTAAATCATAGGGATTTATTTCTATTCCTACAAGTACTCAAGAGACTCCCTTTTGAGACCAAGAAACTAAACTTCAGAATCAACAGGTGGCAGCTCTTTGCAGTCTGGCTGAAATAGCTGGGGTATAAAATATCTCCTCTGTCTCTGAGCCAGGTTGCAATTTTGGGAAGGGAAGGGAATGATGTTTGTGTGTAGCTTCACAGAACCCTCTCTTTAACCTCTGAAGTCTTCGCAACCATCACATTTCTGCATCCTCATTTTTGCAGAGGTTTGAGGCCTTTTCTGAACAGCTTGGTATGGAAATCCTGTAAGAGGAGCAGCCACGAGGGTTGTGCAAGGGAAACATCATGGCCTCACTCCTCCTGCTGCTGCTCCTGATCTCACTATTCCTGCCTTTTTCAGCCCATGAGATGCTAGAGGCCAAATGTCTCTTGAATCTAAGAAAGGATCGGTATGAGGCAGAGAATTACTACCGCCCAGCAGACTATCTCATCAGTGGAATCATATCCACAAAAGCTGTTATTTTTCAAGTGCCTTTTGACTTCAGTGATACCCCCTATTCCACTATTTTCAGGTCAGTTATGGCTTTTTAAAAAAGAAAAATTAACTAAGCAGTCTGAATGATTCTTTTTGGGTGTAGGTGCCATTTACCAACCCAGGGCTTCATAACTGCAAAGAGATTTAGCTTCATTTCCAGTACTTAGAATCACAGAATGATAGAGCTGGACGGGACCACAAGGGCCATCTTGCCCAATCCCCACCCATCAGGGTTGCCCAGTATAAATCCTAAGCGGCCCCTCTCCACACTTCTGAGTCCTAAGGTAATGAATTCCTACCCTTCCGTGTGAGACCACTGCTGTTGCTGCAGCTTCACATTCCATAAAGCATTTGAAAAAAAAAAATTACATTCTCATTTTTGTAAAGGTTTTGCTCTTTTCCTCACCAGCAAGGATTGTGCAACTTCCTAGCACCTCCTAGCATTTTTCTCCCCAGAGAGAAAGTCACCTTGCAGCAAGGAGAACCTTTTGCTTGACTGGATTAGGTTTAACTGGCAGCTAGAGGTGGTGAAGTTCCCCAGAACTGGAGTCTTCTTTGTTCTTTGACCATGTGCTACTCTCTGTCCCCTTTTCTAGCATATTCTGGGAGTTCTTAATGGACCTGGAGAGTCTAGGGGCCCTTTCAGATGGGAGAATTATGTTGGGAGGAAGTAATGAGGGTTTCTGTATTTCTCAATATACTATATATATATATATATATATCTATGAAAGCAATGTATCTGTTGATCCAGAATATTTTTTTACACTTCTCAACCTTGATGCATTTTGTTTCTAACTTTAGATGGTTGTTTTTTAAATCTAGGCACAAAAAACTAGCAGGAATATCCCTGAACTCATATATTAAAAATGTATATAATTACCAATCAAGTATTCTAATTAAAATACCAAAAATATCTAACAGAATGAATAAATCCTTGTTGTAAATCAATATATATGGGTGAATTGACCAAGTAGTTATAACAATATATACAAACACATTTAATGCCATATGTATGCAACAATACTGCTGTGTCATTTGGATTATTTAAACCCTTCCTCACCCTTTGGTTTAAATACAAACATTCAGTAACTACATTTCTTATAATGATATCACTTGAAGAAGGAAGAGCTTTAGTATAGAATATTCTTCCTCAGTGTTTTGCACAGAAGAATCCCTTTCAGGAGGAACAGCCTTGGAATATATTCCAACATCATTCTTAGGTAGCCAGGAACCCTCATCCATCATAGGAGTAGATCTCTTCTCTAGCAGTTGAAGAGTTACACCAGGGAGGAGAGAAGAACATGTTTCCTAGATATAGAGTGAGAGGGGCAACCGTTAATTAAGGGTGAGTAATAATAAATTCCAAAAGTGGTTATATATGTAATGATTATAAACTTGGTTTTTACACTGTTGCAGTATGACAATTTTCAAATGAAGTTCATACAGAGATTGATCAGGAGCTGAGGAAATCATTTAGGAAGACAAAGCAGATCCAATATCACTGTCCTTGATTCATTGCAACTTCCACTAATGAATAGTATATTTGTGCTGTTTCTACTGATGAAATCTCTATATTTCTACTGCCTTTGCCCATCTTAATTGGTTGATAGACAGTTTACAGTATTTCTAAATCCTAGTAGAAATCCAACCTGTTGTCTCTGTTGATCTCACTGGGTTATGACAATGGTGGACCATGAAGTAGATCTCTTAAGTGGCTTATGGACAGTCTACAAAACCATTATGTTGACAGAGTGGGATTATTGTTCTTGAATTTTGTAGAGTCTTAGCAACTATAATGTTAATATAGTGGTGATATTGTATGAATTTAACTACATGAGGTCATATCACTCTGTCACACTGTGTATATGGATTGTTTGTACTGTTTTGATTTATTACAGCTTGTCTGACAATTTTCCCTATCCAATAATATATTTTGCTACTTTGATTGATTATCATGACTGAATTAATAAAAAAAAAGTTGGAAAGCTGTTGCACATATGCAGGCAATCACGAGAAGCAGCCCTTTGCCCCCAAATAGACTGAGTAGTGTTTCCAGGTGGGAAATGACTGATGCTCTTATAGCTTTAATTCCAAATGGGCTGAGAAGCAGGACAAGGCACTGAGGAACTCTGTTAAAGCAAACCAAAGGACTTGCCTTCTCCTGTCCTCATTATCAGTCTCTTCAGCCTTAAACTTACCAAAAAAAAAAAGCCTTCTTCTTCCAAGACAACTTGTCCTGTATTGTACCTGGTAACTCTAGGAACAAGAGGATTTAGAGGCAGTGATACCAAAAGCCAATGCAAAACCCAGCACAACCCAAAGTGCTATCTCACAAGAATTCCCATTTCTTTAGACTCATCTGAAATTGCTCAAAAATGGACTGAAGGAGGCAAGAAGGCACAATGATTAGGGAAGCTGTTTCTCCTGTGAGTTTCAGCAGCTAAAGGGCTTCATCAATAGGAACACAGTGTCTAGGTCAAGAGAAGTGATGGTTTCACTCCATTCGGCTTTGGTCAGACTCCACCTGGAAGTCTGTGTCCAGTTCCTTATACAGTTCTGGGCACCACAGTACAGGAAGGATATTGACACGCTGGAACATCTCCAGAGAAGGGTGATCAAAATGGTAGAAGGCCTGGAAAACATGAAGAATCAGATTACTGAACTGGGTATGTTTATTTCAAAAAGAGAAGGTCAAGAGGGGATATGTGAGCTATGTTTAATTATTTGAAGGGATGTCATATGGGGGATGGAGAAGTTGCTCTAGAAGCTGGGACACAGAGGAATGGCTTCAAACTTCAGGGAAAGAGACTCCATCTAAATATTAGAAAGAATTTCCTGATGGTAAGAGCAGTTCAGCAGGTCAGTGGAATATTCTGCCTTTGAGTGTGGTGGAGGCTCTTTTTTTGGAGGCATTTAAACAGAGGCTGGATGGCCATCTGCCAGAAATATTTTGATGGTATATTCCTGCATGACCAAACAGGGTTGGACTTGATGGCCTTTGGGATCTCTTCCTGCTCTAGTATTCTACGATTCTACAGTGTTCCCTGTTCTGGGTCAGGTGAGTCTGCCTGCTATTAGGTAGCCAGGGGTTGAGGATGGCAACAGGAGCTTTGGTTAGGCTTAGCTGAGACCCTTGATGCACCTTTTCCCCATACAGCCCCATATTCAGGTGTCAGATCTGAGCTTGGCTACAGAAACAGGCTCCATGCTACCAGTGAAGAAGAATGCTGAAAGGAAGGAAAAAGTTCTGGTCACATCCTGTATCATCTGCACTGGCTAGCAACTGATTTCTTCACAAATATGGAGGCAGGCTGTCTTTTAGATGTGTTTTGGCCTCCAGAGCCATGTTAACTGAGAATGGATGGTGGTACCTCACCTAGAGAAATTGCCACCTGAAAGTATGAGGTCATCCTCCTTTGTGCTCTGCTGGCAGCTGGAGACTTTTCTCTTTACACAAGCATTTAGCCCTGTTTTTGCTTGCTTTTACTTAGTGATTGAAAGCAGTCAGTCTTGCAAACGTACAGACCATGGCATAGCAGAGAGGTCAGAATTGTGTGGCCTCCAGATACTGTTCAGCTGCAACTCCCATCAGCCAGCATAGGGAATGGTGAGGAATTCTAGGACATTATCATGGTGACTTTTTTAAATATGTAGAACAGTATTCTCTATCAACTCCTTACTATGTAACCACCTAAGTTAGTAGGAGGAGCCTACCTTCCCTGCCCCTCAATCCTCAGGCACTTACTTTTCCAGGTCCGATAGAGATAGTGAGCTTGTGATGGGAGGATTACCAAAAGGAGGAGGAGGATGCTAAAAGATCTCTCCCATGCAGGTGTTCCTGCATGGCAGGGAGTTGGACTGGATGGCCCGTGTGGTCTCTTCCAACTCTACATTTCTATGATTCTGTGATTCTCTTATTTTCCCCTCTCTTTTGGCAGTGTGAACGATAAGTGGAAGGTTAAATTCTGGCACATCTTGTCTTACCTCTTAACTATCCAGGAGATCAGCCACAACCCTCAGCTCCTACCCAACCTCACTTTGGGCTACAATATCTATGAGACCTTTTTTGATGGTCGAGTCATTTCTGATGCCCTGATGGACCTCCTTGCTGGGGGAGGAAACAATATTCCCAACTACAGCTGCGGAAGACGGAATCCCCCTCTGGCTGTTCTGGAAGGGGCTGAACCTGACCCCTCTAGGCTAATCTCATTCCTGTCGAGTCTTTACAAGATCCCTCAGGTAGGAATGGGGAAGGGGTCAGGAGATGCTGCCTTTCATTTCACCTTGTGGTTTTCCCAGGGCTGTGAATGAATAGTAGTGAAGGTCCACTGAGGTTTGCCAGGTGAAATAAGGGATAGGGTTTTAAAGAAAAGAACATTTCAGCCACGGTTGCTTGTCACCTGCTATCTGGTGATGAAAGGGCAAGAGCCTTCCCAGGGTTTATTCCCAGCCTGTGGAATCCCCTTCCATGACAGGCCAGCCTGGCCCCCTCCCAGCTCTTCATTCACCGACAGGCAAAGAGCTTCTTGGTTAAGGAGCAACTGCTGGCCAGGTTCCTTCTTCTGTGAGTGGGCTAGTGTCTCAGTTTAAACTATTTTTAATGATTTTATATTAATTTATGCTTTTGAAAATGGCAGTCTTTTACTTGTACTTTAATTTTATTCTTATGTTTTGTTTTTTTGTAGTCATTGAGGTTTATTCAATTTAAACATAAAATTGCATACAAATTTCAAAACGTTATTCAAAATTTATCACTAATGTAGACAATAGGAAAGGGATTATGAACAAATAGAAAATATAGAAAAAAAATAAATTCCCAAA
>CAOLHI010007398.1:0-16086 GCA_948474755.1 Ctenosaura bakeri
TTTGACCGCAGGAAACTATGAGACTGAAAAAGAAAAGGCTGCTTGGTTTCTTGACGGGAACATTTCTACCAGCTTGGCAAGGGAACAGTCCTCCCCTGCTTTGCTTACACCATTTGAGCATAGGAATGAGAGTCAAGAACGGCCACTAATGGGCAGGTTTCCCTCATTTAAAATTGGTAACTAGATGCATGTAGTCAATGACTCCTGGCCCATCTCTTCTCTGCCTTCCTCTCTTCTTCTTCCCACTTGAAGCCAAAGGCTTTCTTTATTTAGGTGGATTTTTGGCAGCTGAAGCCTTCCTAACTGCAAAGAGGGCTTTAACTGGGTTGCTACGGCTTGTATTCCTCTTTTCCAAGCATGATTTTGAATGGCGTTTGGAAAGTTATGTTATCCATCACTTTCAGCTATTCAGTCATTTTCTTTATGTCCCACCTTTCTTTATATCCCACTGTTTCCCCAAAAGATGGACCCTAGTGGCTATTTATTCATTTTATCTTCAACTGACTTCACATCATTCTACAGTAAGCCATCTTGGACAGCATTTCATAGAATCATTGAATTGTAGAGTTGGCAGAGACCCCAGGGGTCATGCAGTCCAACCCTGTACTGCCATGCAGGAGATCTCTAACAGATGGCCATTCAGCCTTTTTCAAAAACCTCCACAGAAGGAGACTCTGTTATCCTATATTGTGGGGGTCCCAGGAGGGGCGCCCAAATAACCAAATAAAAACACAAGGTGGGGAAATTAACTCGAGCACTCTCTTAAGCTAGCGAGAGGCAGGGTAACTTAGCAGGGATATTGCAACCCTATGTATACAGCATCAGGTCAGAAGAGCAGTCAGACAAGTTTTTAAAGTAATAAAAATAAAAATGTCCTTTATTAAAGGACAAACAACAAATAAGACACCACATGCACACAGCTAACTAGAAATAGAAATGAGAGTTTTCGGGGGAAACGGATAATACGACACCTTATCTCGTAGTCCTGGAGAAAAACGGAGGATTGCAGGGAAGAAAGCTCAGCGCGGTTTGCTGAGGGGGCGACTCGCTGGACAAACCGACAGCAAGGCAGGAGAGCAGTCTGGAGCGTTCCGAGATGTGCTCGGAATTGGGGACTTTTTATAGGGGGAACAGGCCATGCCATGCTCGGTGAGAACAAAGGAAATTTGGAGTGGGACAAAAGTGTTGGAAAAGGTCAGGTTTTACATGATTAGCTTAGCGCTGGATGACAATAGTGTAGCCAGTATGCAAATGGCTCAGCATTAAGAGGGTGCCGGCTCAGGGCCATGCGCCTTTGTGTAAAGTTGTGCTTAAGCAAGGTGTGTCTGCAAGAAAATGGTCCCTGAAGCAACGAAGTGGCGTTAATCTGCCTGCCTAAGTGGGGATTGGAATGTCCAACCATTACTGGCCGCGCCTGTTTACATGCTTGTCCGGTGGCCCTTGCAAACATGTGGAGCAGGGTGGCAGAGAAAGGACAAGTGAAGGCCAAATAAGTTTGATATCAAGGCGATATCTGGTGCTATCACCAGGCATGTCAGAACCGTGGTAACAACTCCGCCATACTCCCAGGCAGCAGCGTGTTCCACAGTTGCACTATTCTTACCATCAGGAAGTTCTTCCTAAGGTTTAGCTGAGATCTCTGTTTCTGGAGTTTGAAACCATTGTTCCATGTCCTAGTCTCTCGAACAGCAGAAAACAGGCTTGCTCCATCCTTCATATGACATCCCTTCAAATATTTAAACATAGATATCATGTCGCTTCTTAACCTTCTTTTCTCCAAGCTAAACTAATGCCCAGCTCCCTAAGCTACTCCTTGAGGGGGAAAGGTGGGTTCTCAGCAGGATTTTTTAAAAATACACAAAGAATGGCTCGGGTTCCAGACACAAAACTGTAGGAGAATTGAATTGCAACTGCGCAGTTACTGGTAGCCATTGGGACTGGGAATGGTCTCTCCTTCCCTCCCTCCCTTTGCCTTTTCTTACAATCAAAACCATTTCTGTCTGATAGTCTCTTTCTCTGGGCATCTTCAAAAAGAGGCTAGGCGATTACCTACTAGGGATGCTCTTAATCATAGAATTGATAATGCTTAATATAAAATAAATAATTATTTTAGATAGTTGACAATTAATATTCTTCTAGCAGATGAAGTTAGCAATTGAATATGTGCCTTTAAGCAAGATGATGGGTGTTACAGCATAACCAAGGGAATATGCTTTTTATCAGTAGAGAGAACTGTCATGTTAACAGGGTGTGAAAAAAGATAAAGAGACACCAGAGTGAAAAACAACCTGTTACTAACTGGCCTGTGCTGGAAGATAAACATTTTAACCCTCTGAGAAGGGGGGATGGCTGTAATGCAACCCTGAAGATTACGAGTGTTTTGTATGTGTCTGCATGCGTGTTTTACAACCAATGGAATTCAAATACGTATTTTGGAAGGGACAAGGAGAATATAAATTTCAAATGGAGAAAGTGTTCACTACCGACTTAATTTCTGGGGAACACAAAAGTCAGTCGGGTTGTACAATCCATTTTTAATTAAATAAGCTTGTCTGCATTGTTTCTTTTTCATTGGCTTCATAAACTCAGGGACAGGTGGATTTTCTGTAACAGAATCCTAGAATCCTAGAGCTGGAAGAGACCCCAGGGGCCATCCAGTCCAGCCCTCTGCTATGGAGGAACACACATCAGAGCATTCCCAACAGATGGACATTTAGCCTCTGCTTAGAAACCTCCAAGGAAGGAGACTCCACCACACTCCATGGAGGCAGCAGCAGATCCACTGCTGGACAGCTATTCCTGTCAGGAAGTTCTTCCTGGGGTTTAGGTGGAATCTCCTTTCCTGCAGCTTAAATCTATTGCTCCTTGTCCTAGGCCCTTTTTGCACGGCATTTGCCATGCGAAAGGGCCCTTCAAGCATCACATGATTGTGAGGAGCAATCTGCACAATGCACTCACAATCGCGCGATGCTCCAGGATAGGGTAGGCGCCGCTTGCACACTTTTTCATTTTCGGCTTTCAGCCAAAAATGGTGTGCAATTGCACATTGCCCCAGGGCCCTGTGGACACTCAGGGCTCTGAGTGTTGGACTAGGATTCCAGGAGGTCAGGGTTTCAATCCCTGCTCAGCCGTGGAAATTCACTGGGTGACTTTGAGCATGTCACACTCTCTCAGCCTCAAAAGAAGGCATTGGCAAACCTCCTTTGGATGCATCTTGCCAAGAAAACCCTAAAGATCACCATAAGTTGGAAAAACTTGAAATTACACAACAACAACAACATTATGTAAAAGATATTCCTTAGGAGGGGAGGTGTTACGGGAATCAGCTATGCACAGATAAGGTACAGAAACTTGTGCTAGCTCCCATGATGAAAGATATATAAATAATTATAAGCTTGGGGAAATGCCTGTGCTGATGGGATACTGATCCATGAGCCATTGGCTGCCAATCCACAGTGAATTTGCAGGAAAGAAAGAGACAGTTCTAGCTAACGGGTACAATTATGGCACTGGTCCCTGGTGCATAAAAGCCAGCATGATGCAGTGATTTGAGCATTGGACTTCAACTCTGGAGACCATGGTTGGAATCCTCACTCACCTCCATTCAGCCTCGGAGGAAGGCAAGGGCAAACCCCTCCGAACAAATCTTTCCAAGGAAACCCGCTGACAGGATCTCCTTAAGATGCCCATAAGTTGGAAATGACTTGAAGACACACAACAAGTGAAACCTAGACAGTGAAGAAAGTTGAGAGGAAGAAAATCATCTCCTTTCAAATGTGGTGCTGGAGGAGAGTTCTACAATTACACCCTGGACGGCCTAAAAGACAAATGAATGGTCTTAGTACAAATCAAACATTTCCCCAGAGGCAAAGATAGCTAAACTTTGGCCATATCATAAGATGATATGACTCACTGGAAAAGATGACAATGCTTGGTAAAGTGGAAGGCGGTAGGAAAAGAGGAAGACCTTGGCAATTTCCGCACTAGACTTTTATAGTGTTATGATTCCACTTTCAACATCCTATGGAATCCTGGGGTTTGCAGTTTAGGGAGGGGCCTCAAAGGCCATCCTCAAAGGCCCCTCCCGAAACTGCAAACCCCAGGATTCCATAGGATGTTGAAAGTGGAATCATAGCACTATAACAGCCTAGTGCGGAAATGGTCCTCATTTTAGGTGGATGGATTCAATGAAGGAAGTCATGACTACAATGAGTTTGCAAGACCTGAGCAGATGACCTGGACTCTTGGGGATCTCTCATTCACAGAACTGCCATATGTCAAAGCTGACTTGGCAGCAAATGACAACCCCCCCCCCAAAAAAAGTATCATTAACTTTCTATTTGGAAGCACTTGCAAAAGTGAGGACAGAGTTGGAAGCCACAGGAAACATTAGATAGCTAGTGTTGAACAGATGTGCTGTGATAAACCCTTTCTCTGAATCCCAAGGGGGGAAAAAATTCTAAATTCTTGTTTCATCTTGTTTAGCTAGTGTTCAACTGCACATAACATTTTAAACAGCAAGTGACAGATGTTGGAGAGATGATTTTCAAGTAGCTCATATTTTATGTGTATTTTGGGCATTTCCTAAAATAACGATTTATTGGCCAACTGTAGCAAAGGAAAAAGAACCTATGGAGAGACATACAAACACATACACACACACACACACACACATCCCATACTGTCCTATTGCCCAATTCAGCAGGGACAGTCCCAATTAATCCTGTACTGTCCCATTTTTTAAAAAATCAGCTTGTAAAATATCCCAGTTTCTCTTTTCACTTTGCACTTTCCCCCATCGTGAGGAAAGGTACGGGTCATTTTAATTGTGATTTGTTTATTGTTTTTAATATGTATTTTAACTTTGTTTTAATTACTATTGTTTGTTTAATGTGTGTTTTAACTTTTATATGGTACAGTTTCAACTACGTTTTCTCTTTAAACTATTGTAAGCCGCTTTGAGTACTTTCAAGGGAAAAAAGCAGGATATAAATAAAGATCATCATCGTCATCCTCAGTTTACTTCAATGGCTGCAAACAGCGCTCAAAGTGCAAAACTAGTCTGCATTTAATTAACACAGGGAGGGAAAAGGAGAGGAGGGGGCAGAATCTTGCCTTTCCCAGCAGGGTCAGGAAAATGCAAACTGCTGCAGCCTCTCCTATCCTGAACAGTCTTCATTATTAATAACTTTTGCCGCCTTGAGCACACTTTGATGTTGCTTGGTTCCACATGTCCAGGTTTTCATCTGCGAAAAGTCAGGAGGATCTTTCTCTGTCTGTCTCTCACTTTCAAATGCACACATGATTAGGATCATTTCCGCACAACAATGTTATAGTGCTACTATTCCACTTTTAATATCCTGTTAAATCCTGGGATTTGCAGTTCAGGGAGGAGCACTTAGAAGTCTCAGTAAACTGCAAACTCCAGAACTCCACAGGAGGTTGGAAGTGGAATGATAGCACTATGACAGTATAGGGCAGAAATGGCCTAGATCCCATTGTTATACTTTGGTACTAATTGCAGTTCAACCAGCTACTCTATTTGTTTCCAATGAAAATATATGAATGTCCATTCTCTAAATAATATCTAAAATTTTGGGACAGTGTTACCCTGATTTCTGGGGTCCTGGGAGGGACACCTCAATGTGCTCACAATGGGAAATGGGAATTAGCAAGAACACAAGTTAAGCAATACAAGAGGCAGGGCAACCTAGCGAGATCTTGAACCCAATATCTACAGGGTCAGGCCGAGTCAAGGAGCAAACAGAAGTAAATAATAATTGTTTTCTTTATTTTTGATAAACACAGTCAAAACGTATGTATGCAAACACTCACACAGACCTATTGAAAGAAAAGTAGGAGTTGGATAGAGGGTTTTAAGAGGGATTTTTGCATGGGAAATACTACACCTATCCTGAAGCCCAGGTAGTCTGAAGAAAAGTCAGTAGAAGCAGAGATTCTCAGCACATGGAGCTGAGGGGAAGGCTCGTCGAATGAAGCGACAGCAAGGCAGGATGGAAGCCAGGAGTGATCCGAGGAAGGGCTCAAAATCAAGGGATCTTATAGGGGAAAATGTGCCTGTAGGCTAGTCCATTCCCGGGGAATACAATGGGTTTCAGGCTGGAGACAAAGCCTCCGAAAGGTCAGAATTTTACATGATTGAATTATGACAGCGATGTCAATAGAGCAGACAGTATGCAAACACGGAGTGCTTGAGAGTTGAGTATTCGGCTCATCCAGCTGCCTGCTCGGGGCAGGGGATCTTTTGTAAACAGCATGCATACATAATATGATCTTAAGAAGGTACTTGCTTGGAGGTCTGCTGAAGCCGCCGTCCGGCAAATACTGGCCTGCCTGGATTGGTTTTGAATAGTTCAGCTATTTTCAGCCGTGCCCGTGTGTATGCTTGTCCAGGGGCTTTGCAAGCACATGGAGAGGAATGGGTAGTGAAGGCCAAATTCTTGATATCATGTCCTGCTGGCATGCGGAGGCTGTGGCCCTCCCTGACTGTCAGGAAGTTCTTCCTGAGGTTCAGGTGATTGGGTGTGTGAGTGTGTGTGAGAAAGACCAGGAGGGGAGCTGATACAGGACTCGGCAAAGGATGGCCCTGGGCATCCTATACTCCCCTCTTGCAGCTTCCAAAGCCAGTCCTGAATAATTTGAAGGCTAGCTTTGGTAGAACTCCATGCAATGCGGTTACACCATGCTCCAGACATCATGTTTTGGGGAGCCAGGCCTTTCCCGCAGAAGGTCCAAAGTGGCCAAGATCTGTCACTGGCCTTCCTTGCCCCTGGGGCTCCTGGACAGCCAAACTTCTGGTCGTGTTTAAGGTGTCTTTCTTTGGTCGTCCCTTTCACCCCCTCACCCATCTCAGTTTGGTCCCTGAGTTGCTTGAGAACAGGATGGAGGGCCAGTGACTGCTCCCCCTCAATCCTGTTAACTGGAGAATTCCTGCACAGGTTCCCTTGAGGAGGAGGAGGAGGTCTCTAAGGATCCGCTAACCATTGCAGGTTCCTCAGGTGGAATCTCCTTTCCTGCAGCTTGAATCCATTGCTCCTTGTCCTGGTCTCTGGAGCAGCAGAAAACAGACCCACTACCTCCTCGACATGGCACCCACAGAAGAGACAGAGAAGAAGAACCAAGAGGCTAAGTAGAGCCTCCATGTTCAGGGGCAGTATTCCTCCGAACTTTGCAGGGGGAAGCAGCTTGGGGGCTTCCAGAGGTACCTGTTTAGGGGGGATCACCCTGAAAAGCGCCCAACTGGGTCTGCTCGGAGGGGAATCCTCTTATCTGTGCTGCAGCGTAGCTTCTTTTGGGACCAAAGTTTTTGGTCTCTGTTCTACAGTACGTGTGACTGCACGCATGTATGTGTGTGAGAGAGAGTTTTCCTGGGGGGCACATTTGAGGCTCTGAGAGTATCTTGTGGGCCGTCTCCCAACAGGACTATCACAAGGGATGTGGCCAGTGACAAAAACAACCATTTCTCATTGCTCAGAAGGGTGAGGGGAACCCTCATATTGAAAAATGTATTGCTTCCTAAAATGTTTATGAAGATCTCAGGGCAGTAGGCAATAAACCCAGTTTAAAATAATGAAAGCAGAAATGGGGTAGTATTTTAAGGGTTCATTTCGGCCATGATGTGTCACACACTCTCAGCCCCCAGAAAACCCCACAAGAGGTTCAGCTTAGGGTCTCCATAAAGCAAAATGACTTGAATGTACATAATCATTAAAGCTGACTAAAAAGGCATAAAATGATTTAACGCTTCAAACTAGGCCAGCTAAAACAGGTCGAAACCACTTTAAAGTCATTCAAAATCACCAGGGTACACTCGCCTTGGTGGCACGTGAGAAAGGGTTTGTGGACTTCCCCCCAAATCATTCATTGCCTGCTTGTAGGGAAGTTGTGTGCAGATTACGTCTCCTATGTGCTCCTGTCTGTTTCCGCACTAGACTGTTAATAGCGCTATGATTCCACTTTCAACATCCTATGGAATCCTGGAGTTTGCAGTTTTGGGAGGGGCCGGCCGGCCCAGGATTCCATAGGATGTTGCAAGTGGAATCATAGCACTATAACAGTCTAGTGCAGAAATGGCCTGTGCCCCATTTTGCACCCTTGTGTGCCTGTTCTTGGGTCCGATGCTTCTTTCCTTCCTCATTCAGTGTTTTTTCGCTTCTTTTCTAGTTTTCGTGCTTGTCTGGATTTTGAGCTGCCATCCAAAATAAAACTTTTAAAAGGAAAGACCACCAAGTCTGATCCCCTCTCTCTAATAGCTAAACAAGCCCGGGATGCTGTCCTGACCCGGCCAAATTCCCAAATCAGGAACGGTGCTGAGCCTCAGGGCTTGGCGGGGACCCTCCCTGCTCCCCCAGCCCCTCGTATGTCTCTGGAGAGAAGCCAAAGGGCAGCAGCAGGAGGCGGGGGCAGGACGACCCACCGGAGGCTTCAGGAAGATCCCGTCAGACCTGAGAGAATGGCAAATGGCTAGCAAACCGTACGAGTCTCTGGCATCCAGGGTGTTGCTAGCCAGGAGGAAACCTCTGCATCGCTTCTGTTGAAAGGAAGGGCTCTCCTGGGATGGCTCCTAATGGCAGGGGGTGGGTGGGATAGCAAAACTGATCCCCACCGACACTGCAGGAGGCATTGGGGGCTGAATCACTTTGGGTGGAGGGTCCTGGGACTACATGGGCTCTGAAGCTGCACTTTCCCCACGTCTGCTTACTGCTCTAACCACTAGGATGGCTGGCCAGCAGGAGACACAAGGGACTTGCAATCCAGCACATGATGTTGATGATGATAATGATGCATTACAATTACCTTTGCTTACACCCTGCCTTTGCCCCGCTCAAAGTGGCTTACATGGTGTAGTGATTTGAGTTTTGCCTACAATGCTGGAAAATAGAGTTCAGTTTCTTGCTTGGCCATGGAGACCCCCAGGTGACCCTGGGCGTGGCACGCACTCTCAGCCCCAGAAAACCCCATGATAGGTTTGCCTTAGGGTCACCAAAAATGATGTACGCAGCATCAACAACATGACTAAGAACTGATTGATGTCCTAAATATCCTAAAGGCACCAGAATCTGTCTGATTTTGGAAGCTGAGCAGGGTCAGCCCTGGCTCCTATTTGGATGGAAAAACCACCAGTGAATACCATGTGCCGGAGGCTCTATTTCAGAGGAAGGAACTGGCAAAACCACCCCTGAGGAGTCCTTGTGTAAGAAAACCCTGTGAAAAAGTTCATGGCATCACCATAAGCCAAACGGTGACAGGTCAAAAATCCACAGCTAAACAGGATGAAACGGCAAAAAAAAAAAAGGATAAATGAGAACAATACAGCATCCTCTTAAAAGTCCTTTCTTTGAAAACCTTCTGTTCTAAAAACCTGGGGGAATAAAAAAAAGTCTCCGCCTACCAACAGAAAGACAAGGAGGGAGCCATTCTGGCCTCCAGAGCCCGGGGGCAGCCACAGAAAAGGCCCCGTCCCGCAGCCCCACCAACCATACCCGTGAAGGGGCTGGGACCGAGAGGAGGGCCTCTTCTGAGGGTCCAAGGAAGCAGATGTGCCCATGCTCCACAAACACATGGGGAGGGCGCCCCCCCCCACATGATGGCAATGGTTCAGACTCCATTGGGCAGGACTTGTTTGCTCACAATGTCCCATAGGTTCTAGAACGGCTGAGCAGCCGAGGTTAGCAATTGGAGATCAAGTTCTCAGAGGGTGGAGGCTGAGGCCAGTGGTCCCCTTGAGATGGCGTACCCCAACCGAGGGCTGCTGAAGGCAGCCATGGGGCACTACTTGTGGGAAACCGCCCGCACGGCGCTGGAAGCTTTGGAGCCGGAGGAGGACGTGGTGGACGTGAGTGCTGGAGGGGAATGGGCTCCCGGGGCAAGGCCGGGGAGATGGCTGGAGCAGAGCGAATGAAAGAGGCGATGTCTCCCACTGACCCCCGAGAAGGTTGGAGGCAACTGGCAAATAAAACGACTGGTCCTCACTGAGGGAGGACTCCATGGAATCAACCTGAATTGGGCCAAGCAGAGTTGACCCTTGTGTCTGCCCCACAATTTTCTAGGGTCACACTAGAGGGCATGCTCATCAAGTTTGCAGATGACACCAAATTGGGAGGGGTTGCTAATACGCCAGAGGACAGGATCAAAATTCAAAAAGACCTGGATAGATTGGAGAGCTGGGCCAAGGCTAACAAAATGAAATTCAACAGAGAGAAGTGTAAGGTCCTACACTTAGGTAGAAAAAATGGAATACGGAAATATAGGATGGGGGACACGTGACTGGATAGCAGTACATGTGAAAGGGATCTAGGAGTTTTCATAGACCACAAACTGAACATAAGCCAATGCAATTCTCAGCTGCATCAATAGGAGTGTGGTGTCTAGATCGAGGGAGGTACTGGTACCACTCTACTCTGCTTTGGTTGGACCTCATCTTGAATACTGTGTCCAGTTCTGGGCACCCCAATTCAAGAAGGACATGGTCAAGCTGGAGCAAGTCCAGAGGAGGGCGACCAAAATGGTGAGGGGCCTGGAAGCCATGAAGCCCTATGAGGATAGACTTAGAGAGCTGGGTATGTTTAGTCTGCAGAAGAGAAAGTTAAGAGAGGACATGATAGCCATGTTTAAATATTTGAAGGGATGCCATGTAGAGGAGGGAGTGGGCTTGTTTTCTGCTGCTCCAGAGACCAGGACAAGGAGCAATGGATTCAAGCTGTAGGGAAGGAGATTCCACTTGAACCTCAGGAAGAACTTCCTGACAGTCAGGGCTGTCCGGCAGTGGAATCGGCTGCCTCGGAGTGTGGTGGAGTCTCCTTCCTTGGAGGTTTTTAAGCAGAGGCTGATGGTCATCTGTTGGGAGTGCTTTGAGGGTGTTCCTGCATGGCAGGGGGTTGGACTGGATGGCCCCTGGGGTCTTTTCCAACTCTACATTTCTATGATTCTATGATTCTATGGTCTCTCAAATGGACTACCAACCTTTCCAGGACCCAGTGGCCCCAATTTCACATCTTCGTTCTCTTTGCTTGCAGTTGGAGACTTTTCACTGCCAGGTTATGTGCTGACCCACCCGACGCTGTTGGACCTCTGTCTTTTTGGCTGTTGCTTTGGCTCACCTTTTCCTCCTTTTCTCTGCTTCCCAGAAAATGCTAGAGAAGCAAATGACCAAGGGGATCGACACCTCTAAATATCGAGACTGGCTGCTGAAGGAAGAGCGGCCCACCGTCCTGAAGCCAGAGAGTGTGATAAAGAACAGGTGCGGAAGAGGGACGCGGGGAGCGGGAGGCGACTTCGCCCCACGGGACTTTCTGGGGATTCTTTTTGGGGATGTGGTTACAAGGCCCGTTGCTGCCTGGAAATGCTCACTAGCAGCCAAAGACCCATCTCTCATATATTAAGCAATCTGACAAGTGAAAAACAAAGATTAAAAATAATTTAAATTGATTGGAAATGATGCCCAAGGGAGGGCTTGTGCAAACCACTTAGGTCCCAAAGGTTGTAGCAAACAGCCGTGTTTTCGGTAGATGCTGGAAACTCCCTGTTCCTTGTTCTGCCACTGGCTTTTCCCCCCAGGGGCCACTTTTCTCATTGGGCAAAGCGAGCCAGTTGCCTCAGGCAGCAGATCTTTGGGGCTGGCAGTGGTCACTTTCTTCCCCAGCTCCCAGCTCCCACCCTCAAATTGCTTTGGGACCCTGAGGTGTGGTAGGAGACCTTCTCCCGTCTCCAGGGCAAAGGCAAAACCCTCCACTGCCCAACCGTTGACTCTTTGGTGAGAAATGCCGGGGAAGATGCCATCTTGTCCTCACCCTCAGGCAGCATGGCATGACCAAAGGCGGAACATTTTTCAATTATTTTGGTGGGGGGAGGTGGCGTGAAATGTGATGATCTCCCCCCCCAAAAAAAAAAGTACTCAAAGGGTTTTTTTGAGACACACAAAACACAACATTTTCTGATGGGAAGTCCAATTTTTTCACCGTGGCCAAGCATCATGGGGAAAAGCGCCAGCCTTTTTTGCTGCTGTTGAGGGAAAATTTTTTGCAGCTGACTGTCTTTTTGACAGGAACACACTTTCTAATCAACCAGTTGAGAGGGAACAGAGTGTGAATATTCCTTTCACCCTTAACCCCTGCTCATCTCCCTTGTACTGTCTAAAAAAATGTTCTCAACAATCTTGTAATGTGGCTTGAGTCCCAGTCTCGGGGAGGAAAAAGCGGAGTAGAAATACAGCTAATAATCAGTTCAATCCATCCATGAGTCAATCACTCTGAATCACCTGAAGCCCAAAAGAGGACAGAAGAGGGTTTGGGGAGACCCCCCTGTGCAACTCTAGCCTGTTCCTTTCTCCTCTTCCTTTTAAAATAAAAAAGGTATTTAGGAACCATTACCCAGGAGCTAAGAAAACTGGAGCAGCTGGCGGAGGCGAACCGGCGCTTCTCCTTGGCTCAAGACAACACAAAGAAGCTCGGGCTGGAGAAGAGGAAGCGGCTCCTCTTGAGAAAGAAGATGGAAGAGGTGAGGCGGCCAAGGGGGTGGCCTGGAGAAGGGGGGCGGCCCAAGGCTCCAGCCATGGCTGGATTCCTGCAGTTTTTAATATGAGGAAGACACACTGGCTTGGCATGGGCTCAGATAGCTTCATTTTGATGCCTGGAGGCAGGGTGGCTGGAAGCTTCCGTGTCAGTGGGGTGACAGATCCAGTCCAGGTTTTAAATTCCCTTGAGCTCTCCAAAGTGCTGGATCTATTTAGGGTGTTCAGCTCCAATGCTTGGGGAGCACGGTGGATCTTGTCCAAATCCATCCTCTTTGAAGTGTTAAATAGCTCAATGAGCTTTTCCATTTTCAATTGCTGTTTTTAATTCTTTGAAGTGCTCAGACTTGATTTCACTGCATGCCACTCAGCTATAAGGCAGGCTGGAAATATTCTTACTAGCAAACCCATTTTCTTCCCCCTGTTCTTCCCAGCTGCCCTTTTTTGCACCCCACCGATGGTGCACCCCAGGCACCATGCTGACCCTGACTCTTTACTGACTCTGCCACCAAATCTTTCCTCCCCAGGAGTGGCGGAAGAAGGAGATGATGCTCCTGCTAAAGATTGGGGAGGATGTCCAGCGAAAGGCCAGGATTGAAGAGCAGCGACGGAAGATCAAGGAGGAGAAGCTGAAGAGGGTGAGGGGCCGTGGGTGGGCAGCTGTGGGGCCGTGGGGACGGGCAGGCTGGTTGGAGAGGGAAGCAACCCAGAGAGGCATTCCCCCTGCCCGCCTTGCGCCCAGCGGGCCACCCCAAGTGCCATGCTGGCGAGGGAGGAGGAAGGGGACTGAACATCTACTTCCTTGCAGAAACAAGCCATGCTGGAGAGAAAGATGGCCCACCACCTGAGAAAGCTGCAGGAGAAGTTCCAGAAGGAGGGGTTCCTGCCCCCAGAGGTGAGGAGGTTGTACCAGGGTGATTTATTCTGTTTGTTTATGTATTCATATATTTATACTATACCCCATATCTAAAAGGTTTCAGGACAGCTTACAAATAACATTAAGACAAGAAATTAATCAGTTTAAAGATATACGATATACATTTTAAAAATAAATCAGTTGTTTACACTCTTCTTCCCAGCTAAAAGGGGCTCTCAATGCATCTGATAAACCCTCTATTTCTGAAAAGGACAGTCCCTGACTCCTCGTTTATGATCGAAACAAGAAAAGGAAAAAATGGACCGGGGGGGGGTGGAAGAAGGGGTCCCCATATTATTTTTCCATAAATAGTTTCCCTTCTTTTCTCTTCCCTCCTCCTCCTCCCTTGCTGTTTCTGTTTTGTAGCCGGGAATTGTTGACGGTGGGAAGGATGTGAGCAAAAACAAAAGCCAGGAGTCGGAGACAGGTAACGGGGTCCAGGTTGGCTGGGGGACGACGGGTGGGGCAGAGGATGAGAGATGTAGTTTTCCTGGGACACGGGGCTGCGCAGGATCAGACAAAGGTTTAAAAATTTGCTCCTTGCTGCCTGTGGGGTGGGGTCCCTTGTAACCACTCTGCCCCTTGCTGTGTCAGAATCACAGTGTGGGATTGTTGATCCTGTTTATGCACAGAAACGGGGAAAGGGTCAGTTAGCACCCTGTTTAAATGAGCTGCTTCCAGGCTCCATGAGAGCGCCATCCTGGCCCTGGGGCCCCTTTCCCTTTCTGTCCCCCTGAGCTCTCCCCTGTTCTCCTTCTCTGCAGCAGGGCAGCCTCTCCCTTCCCAGGCCAGCAACAGCAAAGTCTCCTTACCTTCAGGGATGGAGGCCGTCTCCATGGCCATCAGCAACGCCCTCCCAGGGGCAGAAGCCGACTCCAGCGTGGTGGAAAGCTCCAACGAAAAGGTCCTCCCCTCTGTCTCTGGCGGAGCCATCAGCAACGAGGGGGCGGTCTCGGCTTGTGGATCCACCGGCTGCGGGAGCAAGAAGTCCTGTTGCGGATCCGCCGGGTGTGGGAGCAAGACCTCTTGTTGCGGATCGGGTGGCTGCGGGAGCAAGAAGTCCTCTTGCGGATCCGCCGGGTGCAGGAGCAAGACCTCTTGTTGCGGATCGGGTGGCTGCGGGAGCAAGAAGTCCTGTTGTGGATCCGCCGGGTGTGGGAGCAAGGCGTCCTGCTCCGGCTCTGGTTGCGGTTCTGGAGGGTGTTGCGGCAAGGGCGGCAAGTGCTGTGGGTCAGGAGGATGCGGCAGCAATAACAGCAAAGGAACCAGGGATTATGATTCGAGCGGCAGCAGCAAGCACGGGGCCGCTGGCAAGGTCCAGTTCTCTTCTCTGGCGGGTGAGTCTCTGTCCTGGATGGAAAGCCCACCAGGGAAGGGGGCCGGGGACAAACGAGGCCGGAGAGAAAGACCCTTCAAGGGAACCCTTCAATGTGTCTTCCCCTCACTGAATCTTAGAGATTCTTTCATTAAGAAGAATTTGCTGGTAGTAAGGGCAGTTGGACAGTGGAATTTGCTCTTGCCTCCATGGAGTGTGGTGGGGTCTCCTCCTTCTTTGGAGATTTTTAAGCAGAGGCTGGGTGGCCATCTGTCCAAGGGAGGGCTTTGATGGGGGTTCCTGCACAGCAGAAGGGGGTTGGACTTTTCCAACTCTATGATTCTATGATTCTGCAATTCTGTTGTTCTTTCTGACGATGGCGAGACAGCAGTCTGAGGCTATGCGAGGGTGAATTTGGAAAACTAAAACTAAAGTACTGCACATACTAGGTTACTGAAATTCCAGGACATTGTTTAAAACTCTTCAGGTGGCCATGTGGCTAAATGCCAACCTTGTGTGTCAATTCAGCAACAAAATACAATACTGGGAGACCCAAGTATCCCCACTGCCTCAGTAAGGTTTGTGAAAACAGAAAACAGGTAGAGATATAAGCCACCAAGACTTAAGCTGTTCAGTCATGATGAGACAAACCTGATGTTAAAATGAAACTGGTTTAGAAGCAATTCAAAAAGCATACCATTAAAAGCTGCTTGCAGAACCCCTGTTCCAAGCCCATCCTCCTCAGGCAGCCCGTTGCCCCAAGCCCACCTGAATCAAGGTGGGATTGTCTTCTGGCAGAAGGACAGCAAGGAAAAGGTCAACCCTGATTTCCACAACCCCTGGGAAGCAGCCACTGAGAAGACCCTGTCTTGCCTCGCTGCCAAATCTTCCTCCAAAGGCAGAAGAACAGAGGGAAATGGATCCCCAAGAAGATCTTAGATCTTTGGAGATCCATGGCAGAAAAGGGTCCTTCCAATCCAATAACAGAACTGTAGGGTTGGAAGGAACCTCCAGTCCAAACCCTGCTCTGCAGGAATCCACTGCCTGGACTCAAGATATGTAGGGGTTCATGGATTATAACCGTTTTTTCTTTCCTTTCTTCCTTCCTTCCATCCATCTATCCATCTATCTATCCATCTATCCATCCATCTATCCATCCATCCCAGGGGTGACTATAATGCATCAAAGTTCAGTGAAGCCTTCCACCAAAACAGCCACGCCTCCCGCTGTAACTGCACAGACTGTCAGCGAGACTTCTGGCAGAGGAAAGCAGAAGAAGAAAACAACCTTAATGGTAAGAACTGGAAACATCTCATGATAAAAGAG
>CAOLHI010007399.1:0-11131 GCA_948474755.1 Ctenosaura bakeri
AAATTTTTTTAAAAAAAACCCCCAAAAACCCCTTTTTTAAAAAAAAATTTTTCCCCTTTATTTTAAAAATTTTTTTTTTTTTGGTTTTTTGGGGGTTTTTTTTAAAAAAATTTTTTTTTTTTAAACCATTTTTGGGGGCCCCAACCCAACCAAAAAAAAACCTTAAAAAAATTTTTGGGGCCCTTAAAAGGGGAAAAAAAGCGCCAAAAAACCCCCTTTTTTATTTTTTTAAAAAAAAAATTTTTTTTTTTTCCCTTTTCCCAAAATTTTAAAAATTTTTTTTAACCCTTTTTTTTAAAAAAGGGAAAATTAAAAAAATTTTTTTTTTTTCCTTTTTTTTTTTTTTTTGGGTTTTTAATTTTTTAAAAAAACCCCCCCCAAAAAAAAAAAAAATTTTTTTAAAAGGTTTCCCTGGTTTTTTTAAAAAAAAAGGTTTTTTTTGGGGGGGGGTTTTTTTTTTTAAAAAGAAAAAAAAATTCCGGGGGGGGTTTAAAAACCCCAAAAAAAGGGGAAAAAATTTTAAAAAGGGTTTTTTAAAAAAATTTTTAAAAAAGGGAAAATTTTTTTAAAAAATTTTTTAAAAAAAAAAACCCCCAAAAAAACCCCAAAAAATTTTTTGGCCCTTTCCCTTTTTTTTTTTTTTAAAATTAACCCCCTTTTTTTTTTTTTAAAAAAAATTTAAAAAAATGTTTCCCCCCCCCTTTTTTTTTTCCCGGGTTTTTGGTTTAAATAAAAAACCCAAAAAAAAAAAAAAAAAAAAAATTTTTTTTTTTTTCCCAAAAATTTTGGTTTGGTTGGGGGTTAAAAAAAAAAATTTTAAAAAATTTTTGCAAATTTAAAAAATTTAAAAAATTAAATTTTAAAGGGTTTTAAAAAAAAAAATCAATTTTTTTTTTTCCCCAAATTTGGGGAAAAAAAAAAATTTTTAAAAATTTTTTTTTTTTTGGGGGTTTAAATTTTAAAACCCAAAAAAAGAAATTTTTTTTAAGGGGGGGGCCCCATCCCCAACCCCCAAAAAAAAAAACCCCCCTTTTTCCCCCAAATTTTTTGGGGGTTTTTAAAAAGGTTTTAAATTTTTTTTAAAAAAACCCCCTTTTGAGAAAAAATTTTTTTTAACCCGGGGTTTTTTTTTTTTTTTGACAGATTTTTTTTTTTTTAAAAAAAAGGGGTTTTTTTTTTTGGGTTTTTTTTTCCCCCCCCAAAAAAAAAAAGGGGTTTTTCCCCCTTTTTTTTTTAATTTGGGTTTCCGCCGAACCCAAAAAACCCCCTTTTCCTTTAAAAATTTTTTTTCCCCGGGGGGGTTTTTTTTTTAAATTTTTCCCCTTTTTAAAAATTGGGCCCCCCCCAAAAAAAAAAAAAGGGGGGGGCTAATTTGGGGCCCCCTTAAAATTTTTTTAAATTTTTGGGGGGGCCCCCGGGAAAAAAAAGGGGGGGAAAAAAAAAAGGGGGTGTTTCCCCCCAAAAAAAAATTTTTTTTAAAAAAATTTTTTCCTTTTTTTTTTTAAAATTTTTTTTTTCTTTAAAAACCAAATTTGGGGGGTTTTTTAAAAAAAAACTTTTTTCCCATCAAAAAAATTTTTTTTTTTTTAAAAAAAAAATTTTTTTTTTTTTTTTTTTTTTGGTTTTTTTTTTTTTGGGACCCCAAATTTTGAAAATTTTTAAAAAAACCCCCCCGGGGGGGGGGGCCAAAAAAGGGGGGGGGGCCCCCCCCCCCAAAACCCCCGGGGGGGGTTTTTTTCCCCAAAAAACCCCCCGGGGGGGGGAAAGAAAAAAAAAGGGAAGAGGGGGAAAAACCCCCCCAAAAAAAGGCCCGGGGGTTTTTTTTGGAAAAAAATTTTCCCCCCGGGAAAAAAGGTAAAAAAAAAATTTTCCCAAAAAAAAATTTTTTTTGGGGGGAAGGCCCCCCCAAAAGGGGGGCCCCCCAAAAAATTTTCCCGGGGGGGCCCCCCGGTTTTTTAAAAAAAATCCAAACCCCCTTTACCTTTTTTGGGGAAAAAATTTTTGGTTTTTTTCCCGGGAAAAAAGTTTTTTTTTTAAAAAAAAAATTTTTTTTAAAACCCCAAAATTTTTTTTTATTCCCCCCCCTTTCCCCCAAAAAAAATTTTTTTTTTAAAAATTCCCCCCCCTTTTTTTCCCAAACCCCCTTCCCCCCTTTTTTTAAAAACCCCCCCCGGGGGGGGGAAAATTTTTAAAATTTTTTTAAAAAAAAAAAAAAAAATTTTTTTTAAAATTTTCCCAAAAAAAAATTTTTTGGAAAAGGGGAAAAAATTTTTTTTTTTTGGGGAAAAAAAAATTTATTTTTAAGGAAAAAATTAACCCAAAAAATTTGGGCCCAAAATTTTAAAAAATTTTTTAAAAAACCCACCCAAAAAAAAAAAACCCCCCTTTTTAATTTCAATTTTCCCTTTTCCCCCAAAAAAAAAAAATTTAAAAAAAAAAAAGGGGTTTTTCCCCTTTTATTTTTTCCCCCCGGAAACCCCTATTTTTTTTTAAAAAAAAAAAAACACCCAAAAAAAAAAACCCCCCCGGGTTAAAAAAATTTTTTTTAAAAAATGGGGGTTTTCCCCCGGGGGAAAAAAAAAAAAAAAAATGTTCCCCCCCCTTTTTTTTTAAAAAATTTAAAAAATTTAAAAAAAAAAAAAAAATTTTTTTAAAAAAAACTTTAAAACGGGGGAAAAAAAAAAAAATTTTTTTTTTTTTAAAGGGCCCCTTTTTTAATAAAAAAAAAAAAAATTCCCCTTTAAAATTTTTAAAAAAACCCCCCCAAAAGGGGGGAAAAAAAACCCCCCCCAAAAAAACCCCCCTTTTTTTTTTGGTGGAATTTTTGGGAAAAAAAATTTTTTAAAAAAAATTTTTTAAAGGGGGTGAACCCCTTTTTAAACCCAAAAAAATTTTTTTTTAAAAAAATTTTTAAAACCCCAAAAAAAAAAAAATTAAGGAAAATTTTCCCTTTTTTTGGGGGGGGGAAAAAAAAAAATGGTTTTTTTTTTTAAATTTTTTAAAATTTTTTAAAAATTTTTAAAAAAAATACCCAAAAAATTTTTTTCCCCCAAAAAAAAAAATTTTTTTAAAAAAAAATTTTTAAATTTGGGGGGGGGCCCCCCCAAAAAAATTTTCCCTTTTTCCCCCAAAAAAAAAAATTTAAAAAAAGGAAGGGGGGAAAAAAAAATTTTAAAATTTTTAAAAAAAAAAAAATTTTCAAATTTTTTTCCCCAATTTTTTAAAAAGGGGAAAAAAAAACCAACCCGGGGGCGGTTTTTTTTAAATTTTTTGGGAAAAAAACCCGGGGGGGTTTTTTTTTAAAAAAAATTTTTTTTTTTTCTTTTTTTTTTGGGTTTTTTTTTTTTTTATTTTTTCCCCCCCAAAAAAAAAAAAAATTTTTTTTTTTTTTAGAAGGTTTTTCCCCCGGTTTAAAAAAAAAATTTTTTAAAAAAAAAAGAGCCCCCTTTAAAAAATTTTTTTTCCCCCCTTTTTTTTTTCCCCGAGGAAAAAAAAAAAAAAGGGGGGGAAAAAAGGAAAAGGGGGTTTTTAAAAAAAAAAAAATTTTAATTTTAAAAAATTTAAAAAACCAAAAAAAAAGGAAAAAAAACCCCCCCCCCCGGGGGCCTTAACCCCCTTTTTTTTTTTTTTGGGGTTTTTGGGGTTCCAAAAAAATTTTTTTTAAAAAAATTTTTTTTTTTTTGGGTCCCCCCCAAAAAAAAAAAATTTTTTTTTTTTTTTCTTTTTTTTTGGGTTTGGGGGGCCCCAAAAAAATTTTTTAAAAAAAAAAAAAAATTTTTTTCCCCCTTTTTTTTTTTTCCCGGAAATTTTTTTTGGAAAAAAAAATTTTTTTAAAATTTTTTTTTTTTTGGGGCCCTTTTTTTTAAAAAAAAAAAGGGAAAATTTTTCACTATTTTAAAAAAAAAGCAAAAAAAAATTTTTTTTTTTTTAAAAAAGGGGGTTTTTTTAAAAAAAGGGGGTTTTTTTTTTTTGAAAAATAAAAATTTTTAAAAAAAAGGCTTTTTTAAAAAAAAAAAAATTAATTTTTTACGAAAAAAAAATTTTTTTTTTTTTTTCCCCCCTTTTTTTTTTTTTTTTGGGGGTTTTTTTTCCTTTTTTTTAAAAAAAAAACCCCTTTTCCCCTTTTTTTTAAAAAAATTTAAAAACCCCAAAAAAAATTTTTTTTTGGGGGAAAAAAAAATTTTAAAAAAATTTTTTTCCCAAAAGGGGGGGAAAACCCCGGGTCCCCGTTTTTCCCCCCCCCTTTTACCAAAATTCCCTTTTTTTTTTTAAAAAAACCCGGAAAAATTTTTTTTAAAAACCCGGGGGAAAAAAAACCCCCTTTTTTTTCCCCCCCAAGGGTTTGGGGAAAAAAAAAGGGGAAAAAAACAAAAATTAAACCCTTCCCCCAGGTTTTTTTGGGGGGTTAAAAATTTTAAAAAACCCCTTTTTAAAATTTTTAAAATTTTTTTGGCCCAAAACCCCCCTTTTAAAAAAAACCCCAAAAATTTTTTTTTTTGGGGTTTTAAAAATTTTAAAAAGGGTTTTTATTTAAAAAAAAAAAACCCCCCTTTTAAAAAAAAAAAAGGGGAAAAAAAAAAAAAAAAAAAAGGGGGGGAAAAAAAAAATTTTCCCAAACCCCTTTTAAAAATTTTTTAAAAAAAGAAATTTTAAGGGGGAAAAAAAGGGGAAAAAACTGTTTTAAAAAAAAAAAAAATTTTTTTTTAAAAAAAATTTTTCCCCTTTTAATTCCGGGGCCCTTTTTTCCCTTTTTTTTCCCCCCAAGAAAAAAAATTAAAAAATTTCCTTTTTAAAAAAATTTTTTGGGTTTTCCAAAAAAAAAAAAATTTTAAAAAAAAAAAAAATTTTTAAAAAAAAACCCCCCTTTTTTTTTTGGGTTTTTAAAACCCGGGAAAAAAAAACCCAAAAAAAAAACCCTTTAAAAAACCCCTTTTTTTTTTTTTTCCCCCCCCCAAAAAAAAAAAAATTTTTTTTTTCACCCCCGGGGGGGGGGTTTTTTGGGGAAAAAAAATTTTTAAAAAAAATTTGGGTTTTTCTTTAAAAAAAAAATTTCCCCTTTTTTTAAAAAAAAATTTTTTTTTAAACCAATTTTCCCCCAAAAAAAAAAAATTTTTTTAAAAAAAAAAATTCAAAAAAGAAAATTTTTTTTTTTAAAAGGGGAAACCCCCCTTTTTTTTTTAAAAAAAAATTTTTGGGGGTTTTTAAAAAAAAAAAAAGGGGGCCCCAAAATTTTTGGGGGGGTTTTTAAAAAAAAAGGGGTTTTAAAATTTCCCCCTTTTTTTTAAAAAAATTTTTTTTTTTTAAAAAAAAAAACCCCCAAAAAAAATTGGTTTTTTTTAGATTTTTTTTTAATTTTTTTTTTAAAAAAAAAAAGGGAAAAAAAAAACCCCCTTTAAAAAAAAAACCCCCCGGGGGGAAATTTTTTTTTGGGGGGGGGGGTTTTTTTTTTTAAAAATTTTTTTGGAAAAAAAAGGGGAAAAAAAAGGGGGGTTTTAAAAATTAAACAAATTTTTTAAAAAAATTTTTAAAAAAAAAAAAAAAAAAAATTTTTTTTTTCCCCCCCCCCAAAAAAAATTTTTGGAAAAAAAATTTTTTTTTAAATTTTTTTTTTTTTTTTTTTTTTTTTAAAAAAAAAAAGGGAAAAAAAACCCCGGTTTTTTTTCGGAAAAAATTTTTTTACCCCAAAAAAAAAAAATTTTTTTTAAAAAAAAAAATTTTTTTTTTTTTTTAAAGGGCCCCCCCAAAAAAAAAAAAAAAACCCCCAAAAAAAAAAAAAAACTTTAAAAAAATTTTTAATTTAAAAAAAGGTTTTAAAAGGGGGCCCTAAACCTTTTCCCCCCAAAAAAAAAAAAATTTTCCCCCCTTTTTTTAAAAAAAGGGGGAAAATTTTTTTTAATTTAAAAATTTTTTAAATTTTTAAAAAAAGGGGGGTTTTCCCCCCTTTTTTTTTTTTTTTTTTTAAATTTTTTTTCCCAAAAACCCCGTTAAAATTTTTAAAAAAAAAAATTTTTTTCCCTTTCTTTGGGGGTTTTTTTTTTGGAAAAAAAAAGGGTTTTTTTTTTGGGGGGTTTAAAAAAAAATTTTAAAGGGGGAAAAAAAACCAAAAAAGGCATTTTTTTAAAAATTTTTTCCCCAAAAATTTTTCCTTTTTTCCCCAAAAAATTTTTTTTTTGGGGGGGGGGGGGTTTTTTTTAAAATTTTTTTGGGTTTTTTTTTAAACCCCCTTTCCTTTAAAAAATTTAAAAAAAAAAATTCCCAAAAAACCCCCTTTTTTTTTTTTTTTTAAAATTTTTTTTTAATTTTTTAATTTACTTTTTTGGGTTTTTTAAAAAATTTTTTTAAAAAAAAAGGGGGAATTTCTTAACCCTTTTTAAAAAGGAAAACCCCCCTTTTTTTTTTTCTTTCCCAAAATTTTTAAATTTAAAAAAAGGGAAAAAACCCCCCTTAAAAAGGGAAAAATTTTTTTTTAATTTTTTTCCCCCCCCAAAAAAAATTTAAAAAATTTTAAAAAATTTTTTTTTTTCTTTTTCCCAAAAAAATTTTTTTCTTTTTTTAAAAATTCCCCAAAAAAACCTTTTTTTTAAAAAAAAAAAAGGGGGGAAAAAGGGCCAACCCCCTTTTTTTTTGGTTTTTCCCGGAAAAATTTTTTTTTAAAAAAAAAGGGGGGGTTTTTTTTTTTAAATTAAATTTTAAAAATTTTTTTTGGGGTTCAAAAAATTTTTTTTTTGGTTAAAAATTTTTTTTTTGGCCCCCCTTTTTTTAAAAAAAAATAAAACCCCCCTTTTTTTTTTTCCCCAATTTGGGAAAAAAGGGGAAAAAGGAAGGGGAAAAAACCCCCCCTTTTTTTTAAATTTTAAAAAAATTTTTTTTTTTTTTCCCCAAAAAAATTTTTAAATAAAAAAATTTTTTTTAAAAAAAATTTTAAGGGGGAATTTTAAAAATTTTTTTTTAAAAATTTTTTTTTTTAATTTTTAAAAAAACCCCCCCTTTTTTTTAAAAATTTTTTAAAAAAAAAAAAAGGGCCCCCCCTTGGCCAATTTTTTTTTCCCAAAAATTTTTTTTTTTTTTCCCTTTTTTTAAAAAAAAATTTTTTTTGGGGGGGGGTTTTTTTTAAAAAAAAAAGGTTGGGCCCCCCAAAAAAAAAAACCCCCTTTTTTTAAAAATTTTTTTTTTTTTTTAAAAAAAAAAATTTTTAAAAAAAATTTTTTTTTTTTTTTCCCCCCTTTTTTTTTTTTAAAAAAAAAAAAAATTTTTTTTTGGCTTTTTGAAATTTTTAAAAAAAAAAAAAATTTAAAAAAAAATTTTTCCCCCCCTTTTAAAACCCCCCAAAACCCCCTTTTCCCTTTTTTTAAAAAAAAAAAAAAATTTTTTTTGCTTGGGGGAAAAAAAAAATTTTTCCCTTTTTTCCGGCCTTTTTTTTTTTTTCCCAAAAAAAATTTTCCCATTAAAAAACCCAAAACCCCCTTTTAAAGGGGCCCCCAACCTTTTTCCCAAATTTCCTTGGTTGGGGTTTTTTTAAAATTTTTTTTATTTTTTAAAACCCTTTTTCCCTTTTTGGGGCCCCTTTTTTTTTGGGGGGGAAAAAAAAAAAAAAAGGGTTTTTGGAAAAATTTTTTTTTGGGGGAATTTTTGCTTTTTATTTTTGGGAAAAAAACCTTTTAAAAAAAAAAAATTTTTTTTTTTTTTTTAATTTTTTTTTTCCCAGGTTTTTTAAAAAAAAGGTTTTTTAAAAACCAATTTAAAAAAATTTTTTTTTTTTTTTTTTTCCCAAAAACCCCTTTTTTTGGGCCCCCCTTTTTTTTTTTTTTTAAGGTTTTTTAAAAAAAAAAAAAAAAAAGGGGGGTTGGGGGGGGAAATTTTTTTGAAAAAAAAAAACCCAAAAAAAAAATTTTTTGGAGAAAAATTTTTTTTTAAAAAACCCAAAAAAACCCAATTTTTTTCCCTTTTTTTAAAAAAACCCCCCCTTTTTTTGGGGGGGAAAAAGGGGGTTTTTTTTCCCTTCCCCCCAAAAAACCCCCCCCCTTAATTTTCCTTTTTTTTTTTCCCCCCCCTTTAAAAAAAATTTTTATTTTGGGATTGGGGGTTTTTTCAAAAATTTTTTTAAAAGGGGAAAAGGAAAAAAAAACCCCAAAAAATTTCCTTTTTTGGGAAAAAAAATTTTTTTTTTTGGGGGGTTAAAAAATTTTTTTGGGAAAAAAAAAAAAAATTAAAAATTTTTCCCCAAAAAAAAAAATTTAAAAAAAAATTTTTAATTTTTAAAACCCGGAAAAAAAATTTTTAAAAAAAAAAAAATTTTTTTTTTTTTAAGGGGGAAAAAAAACCCCCCCTTTTCCCAAAACCAAATTTTTGGGGGGGGGTTTTTAAAAAATTTTAAACCTTAAAAAAACCGGGGAAACAAAAAAAAACCCCAAAAATCCCTTTTTTTTTTAAAGGTTTTTTAAAAAAAAAGGGGGCCCCCCCTTTTTTTTTTTGGGTTTTTTGGGGGGCCGGGGTTTTTTTTTTTTTAAAAAAAATTTTTAAAAAAAATTTTTTTGGGGGTTTTAAATTTTCCTTTTTTGAAAAAACCCTTTTGCCTTTTAAATAAAAATTTGGGGGGGGCCCTTTTTTTTTTTTCAACCCCCCCCTTTTTTTTTGGGGGAAAAAAGGGGGTTTTTTAAAAAAAATTTTTTTCCTTTTGGGGGGGTTTTTTGGGAGGGGGTTCCCAAAAAAATTTTTTTTTTAAATTTTTGGGGGGGAAAAAAAATTTTTTTTTGGGGGAAAATTTTTTTTAAAAAAAAGGAATTCCCCGGGGGGGGGGGGGGGTTTTTTATTTGGTTAAAGGTTTTTTTGGGGGCTTTTTTAAAAATTTTTTTCCCCCCCTGGGAAAACCCCCCCTTTTTTCCCCCTTTTTTTTGGGTTGGTTTTTTTTTAAAAACCCCGGGGTTTTTTTTTTTAAAAACCCCTTTTTTTTTTTTTCCCCCCCCAAAAAAAAATTTTAAAAAATTTTTTTAAATTTTTAAAAAAACCGGAAATTTTTTTTTTTTTGGGGGGTTTTTTATTTTTCCCCCAGGGAAATTAAAGGGGAAAAATTTTAAAAAAAATTTTTTAAAGGGGTTAGTAAAAAAAGGGGGGGTTTGGGGTTTTTGGGCCCGGAAAAAGGGTTAAAAGGGGGAAAAAACCCCCCCGGAAAAAATTTTTCCCGGGGGGGAAAAAAAAAATTTTTTTTTAGGTTTTCCCCCCCCCCCCTTTTTTTAAAAAAAAAATTTTTTTTCCCTTTGGGGTTTTTTAAAAAAAAAAATTTTTTTTTGGGGGTTTCCCCCCAAAAAAAAAATATTTAAAATTTTTTGGAAACCCAAAAAACCCCCCTTTTTTCCCCCCCCAAGGAAACCCCCCAAAAAAAATTTTTCCCCCTTTTTTTTTTTAAAAAAAAAGGGGCCCCCCCCGGGGGGGGGAAAAAAAAACCCCCCCCCCCTTTTTTTTTGGGGGGGGTTTTTTTGGGGGTTTTCCCCCCCCCCGGGCCCAAAAACCAACCCTCCCCCTTTTTTTTTTCCCCCCCCCAAAAAAAATTTTTTTTTAAAAAAAAAATTTTTAAAAAAAAACCCCCCTTTTTTTCCCCAAAAAAGGGGAAAAAATTTTTTGGAAATTTGGGGAAAAAAATTGAAAAATTTTTAAAAGGGGGAAAAAAAAAAATTTCCAAAAGGGGGAAAAAAAAAAAAGGGGGGGCCCCCAAAAAAAAAAAAAAAAAAAAAAAGGGGAAAAGGGGCCCCCCTTTTTTTAAAAATTTTTTTTGGGGGGGGAAAAAAAAAAAAAGTTTAAAAAAAAACCCCCCCAAAACCTTTTTTTTAAAAAAAAGGTTTTTTCCAACCCCGGGGAAAAAAAGGGGAAAAAAACCCCCCCCGGGAAAAAAAAATTTTTTCCCCGGGGGGGGTTTAAAACCCCCCAAAAAATTTTGAAAAAAAAAAATTTTTAAAAAAACCCCCTTTTTTAAAAAAAAAAGGGGCCCCCCCCCCCCAAAAAAACCCCCAAAATTTTAAAAAGGAAGGGAACCCCTTTGGGGGTTTTGGGAAAAAATTACCAAAAAAACCCCCCTTTTTTTTAAAAAAAAAATTTTTTTTTTAAAAAAAAAAAAAAAACCCCCCCTTTCCCAAAAAATTTTTTTTTAAAAAGGGAAAATTTTTTAAAAAAAAAACCCCCAAAAACCCATTTTGGAAAAAAAAATTTTTTTTAAAAAAATTTTTTTTTTGGGGGTTTAGGGGGCCCCCAAATTTTGGGTAATTTTTTTCCCCCGGGGTTTTTTTTTTTTTTTTTTTTAAAAAAAAAAAAAAAAAAACCCCCTTCCTTTTTTAAAATTTTTAAAAAAAAAAAAAATTTAAGAATTTTTCCCGTTAATTTTTGTTTTTTTAAATTTAAAAAATTTTTAAAATTTTTTTTAAGGGCCCCCAAAAACCTTTTTGGGGGCCCGGGGACTTTTGGGAAAAAAAAAGGTTTTTTTGGGGGTTTTCCCCTTTTTTTAAAAAATTTTTAAACCCCCAAAAAAATCCAAAAAGGGGTTTAAAAATTTTCCCAAAAAATTTTTTTTAAAATTTTTTTTAAAAAAAAAAAAGGGGGGTTTTAAAAAGGGGGTTTTCCCCCAAAAAAAATTTCCCAAAAAACCCCCAAAAAAAAGGGGGGTTTTAAAGGTTGGAAAAAAAAAAAAAGAAAATTTTGGGGATTAAAAAAAAAAACCCTTTTTTATTTTTTTAAAAAAAATTTTTTTTTTTTTTTAAAATTTTTTCCCCTTTTTTTTCCCCCCCAAAAAAACCCCCCCCAAGGGTTTTTTTTTTGGGGGCTTTTTTTAAAAAAAAAACCCCTTTTAAAAAAGGTTTTTTAAAAAAATTGGGGGCTTGGAAATTTTCCCCTTTTTTTTTTGGGGGGGGAAAAAAAGGGAAAAAGAAAAAAACCCCCCAAAGGGGGAAATTTTTAAAAAAAAATTAAAAAAAAAGGGGGTTTTTCCCCCCCCCAAAAAAAAAGGGAAAAAAAAAATTTTTTTTTTTTCCTGGAAAAGGGGAAAAAAAATTTTTTTAAAAATTAAAAATTTTTAAAAAAAAAAAACCCCAAAAAACCTAAAAAATTTTTTCCCCTTTTTTTTTTTTTGGGGGGCCCCCAAAGGGTT
>CAOLHI010007400.1:0-16302 GCA_948474755.1 Ctenosaura bakeri
TACTCCCCTGTCCCCATCCCAAAAAAGCAAAAACACACTCTTCGCAAAAAAATTCCTTGAAAGTGGAGTGACGTCACTTCAAGCTCCTCAAATTGGCATGGCGTGCCCGCCCCAAAAGAACCCAGAACCAACTTCCAAGCTCTGAGGTGTGTTCCCCCCCCGCTGGCCTGGCGCCAGCAAGTGTGGCCGAGATGACATTTTGCACTGGAGACCCTCCTCCCTTCTCTGTCCCCAAGTTCAGAGGTCATGGTTTTAACCACGACAAGTTGTACGAATGAGAGGAACCCAGTTGTAACTTTGGGCCTGGTTCCAGTTCATGGTCCCCCTAATTCTGCTTAAAAGCAAAGCAGACACTTCCAGCCTTAAAACTATAAAAAAACAACACCCAAGTTTAAGAAATTATAACAGGACATTAAGGACGGCAGAATAAGGACTAAGTTTTGGATAGTTTTCCCAGTCCAAAAGGGTTATCTTGGGTGCTGTGGTGAGCAGATCCGAAGACAATTGGAATCCCCCCATCAGAAGGGGGACTGGCTGTGGTCTATCCCACCTGAAGCATCCAGTCTGCCAAAAAATTGATCCATTTCCCCCAGCAGACACAGATAGACAATGTGGGCCCAGGAAGCCAGGTTTGCATTTAAAATCCTTGAGGTATGGTGGCAATACAGAACAAGTAAAAAGTCAACTTTCAGTTCTCCTGTCCCCAGCCTGCAAGCACACATGTACTTCAAATTCATCCAGCAAGGCTCTTTGCTTTGTTGTGAGCCAGCTGGAGGGCAGGGCAGGCCCAAGGCACTTTGCTGCCTGAGGCAAGGGAGAAGGCTCTGCCCACCGATCAAAAAAGGACAGTCGGTCGCATCTTCAGCACAGGCAAGGAGACCGTGTCCTCTTCTGATTTCAGAGAGGAAGTGGAGGTGGGATGGACAGGAGGAATGACTAGGGAGCTGCCACTGCCACCCCAAGGCATCTGCCACCCGAGGCACTGACCGCTCTATCTGACAGTAGGGCTGCCTCTGGTGGAGAAACTAGGGCCATTTCCACACTAGACTGTTTAGTGCTATTATTCCACTTTCAACATCCTATGGAATCCTGGGGTTCGCAGTGGATTCCGTGGGATGTTGAAAGTGGAATAACAGCACTATAACAGTCTAGTGTGGAAATGGGATAGGAAGCACGCCAATTCCCTGCTGTGAAAGGGGGGTCTGCGACACCACCAGGGGCGTATGAAGAGGTCAGAATTTCTAACTGGACAGAGCCATCTGAGGAAGGGGGTGGCAAAGTTCAAGGAACAGGCATGCTGGTCTTTAGCTTGATGCACGGAAGACTGTATCCCCAGATGCTGCTCCTTCCATCCTGGAGCATGGCACACTGGGATAAAGAGTAAACTGTGATCCCCCAGCATGCACTGCTCCTTCCATCCTGGAGCATAGCACGCTGGGATACAAAGAAGTAAACTGTGATATCCCAGCATGCACTGCTCCTTCCATCCCGGAGCATGACACGCTGGGATACAAAAAGTAAACTGCGATATCCCAGCATGCACTGCTCCTTCCATCCCGGAGCATGACACGCTGGGATACAAAAAAGTAAACTGCAATCTCCCAGCATGCACTGCTCCTTCCATCCCGGAGCATAGCACACTGGGATACAAAAAGTAAACTGTGATATCCCAGCATGCATTGCTCCTTCCATCCCAGAGCATGGCACGCTGGGATACAAAGAAGTAAACTGTGATATCCCAGCATGCACTGCTCCTTCCATCCCAGAGCATGGCACGCTGGGATACAAAGAAGTAAACTGGGATATCCCAGCATGCACTGCTCCTTCCATCCCGGAGCACAGCATGCTGGAATACAGAGGAGTAAACAGGCATCCCCCAGCATGCATTGCTCTTGCTATTCCAGAGCACTGCAGGCTGAGATATGAGGAGAGAGACTGCAGTCTCCTGGGATGTTCTGTTCTCTCCATCCTAGAGCATGGGATGTGGGTACATATCCGTGTGTGTGTGTGTTATAACCGGATGTCGCCAGCATTTATCCCCTCCCAGATGCAGGGAGTCAGAGGCACGTACGTCTTAGCAGCATCGTCAAGGAAGTAGAGGGGGTCCGTGATGCGGGTTGGGTCGAATCCCTCTGCTGCTAAACGGACCTTCTTCTGTTTGAATGTCTCTGTCACCTCCAGCTGCTCCTGAAGGGGAGAAAAATACAGAGGTGCAGCATGATCAGGTTATAAATAGTTATAAATCCACTGGTTACTCCTAATTCATCAAGAAATGTCAACCATAATTTTAAAAGTCATTATTTGGGTCATTATGTGGCAACTATGTTATTTTGTTTCATATGACTTTAATTAGCTGATGGCCATTCTTAGTCATTCTAAATTTTTTTTACATGATTTAATGAACTAATCTACCAACTAATTCCACAGAGTTTCTTAATGGTCAAACGCTAAGAAATTCATTTCCTTTTATCAGTTCAATACCTTAGGGCTAGCTCTGACATCCATGGTCTTATTTTAAAGCTCAGAAACAATAAACAGTATTTTCCCCAAAGCAACTTTTTTCCTTCTCAAGCAGCCTTCTCAAACTGCTCCCGCCATGTTGGGCTACACATCCCATTATCCCTGGACATGCAGACTGGGGACAACAGCGTACATAATACCAACATATTGAAAGGGTGCCAGAATGAGTCTTTCTAGTCTGGAGACAGGGACAGGCCTGTGAGTCACACTTGGCCCCCGGGATCCCACTCCCATACCAATCACTCAACCTCACAAAGCAATTTTTGAAAAAATGGTTCGATTTTTCAGGCATTTCCCCCTCCAAAATGTGCAGAAACAGTCTGCAGCTCCACCAAAAAAGCCCCCGTTAGGAAACCCCAAATCCCTCTATTTTAATCCTTCTCAAAATGGTGGCAGGAAGTGGCATGGCATTAATTGCAGGAGCCATTTTGGGAAGGACTCTGACAAAGGCAGAGATATTTGGGACCACTTTCAGGAAGGTGCAGCATGAGAGGAGTTTGGTGGGGAGATCATTGACCCTGCCTCCCCCGCAGTTGCCCACCCCAGGGGTAAGACAGAACACCTGAAGGCTGGGAAAGAGTTAAGGAGGACTGCCGGATGGGCCTGTCCATTTGTGTGCTCAGGAAGAGAGACGGACTGCGTACCTGAACACGCAGGAAGCGGGGCCGGGCGTAAGGCGGAAGAAGTTCCACTACGTGTGTGTAGATCTGCTCTCCGTCAAACTCCTGTCCTGTCTTCAGCACGACGGCGGCCATTCCTGCTCGACCTTCACACCCTGAAGAAGTACAGTGGGGGAATAACAACCTCTGAGCATGTTTGAAGTGCATTTCCCCTCCCTGGAAAAAGGAGTGGCAGACTGCCAGCTCCTGCGTGCATCCATGTTGGCCGGTTCAAAGCACGGCTTCCCACATGATGCAGCTTTCTTTTGAAATCACAGCAGACTTCACATAACATTTTTAAGATCTCTCAAAACACTTTATAGGTAATGTTCCAAAAGTTCTCCACGGAGCTGGTAACTCAACTACGGGCCACATGGAGATCCTGGAATGCCAACTGCTAAATCTTAGGCTATCTTAATTATGATTTATTTGTCAATAATTAAAGGGCCCGTCTCTCCACGGCTCAGTCGTCTGTTGCCGTAATGACAGCCCACCACACACCATCCACCACTGGAGAGTACCTGGAACCACCACGCCATAGACGGTGACATCTTGCAAGCTCTCCAAAGCGGCCATGACCTCTCCCACTTCAGTTGTAGCAACGTTTTCACCTTTCCATCTGTTTGTGAGGGAAAAAGATTTGGACTAGTCCAATGGTTCTTAACCTTCAGTCTGCAGACTGAGGGGGTCCATGAAGCCCTGCTGCTGACACCAATGGCTGCAACACGGACACAGCAGTGGGGGGGGGTGAGAGTATGTGCCCGGGTCTGCCACCGTGGCCCTCTGCACCCACACTCCCACTGCTGCCATGTCCCTGATGAAAGGCATGTGCTAGTGCCCAAACTATGACTCTGGAGACCAGGGTTTGAATCCCCGCTCAGCCATGGAAACCCACTGGGTGACCTCAGGCAAGTCACATTCTCTCAACCTCAAAGAAAGGGAATGGCAACATCTTGCCAAGAAAACCCCCATGACAGGTTCATCTCAGGGTTGCCATAAGTCAGTTTTCAAAAGTAAGAGGCATATCGGCAAGAAAGAACCTCCCCTTGTCAGCCATACTTGGTTGTTATGTGTCTTCAAGTCACTTCAGACTTATGGGAACCCTAAGGTCAACCTATCACATAGTGGGTTGTTGGGTTTTTTTGGCAAAATTTGTTCAGAGGGAGTTTGCTTTTGCTTTCTTTTGAGGCTGAGAGCATGTGACTTGCCTAAGGTCACCCAGTGTCTGAGCAGGGATTTGAATCCTAGTCTCCAGAAACCTTAGATGAATGCATGAATGAATATTTGAATATTTAAATCTGAATTTAAATATTTAAATCTTGAGTTAAGTCTTGGGGGTCCCCAGTAAAGAAAAGGTAAAGAACGAATGAAGTATTTGGTGAAGACAGAGCTTGTTAATATTAGTTTTTGGAAGACCAAAACTTACAGGATCTTCTGGGTCAGTTTTCCTATTATTATTAATCCTTTCTCTGAAACACTACCGATCAGAGGTTTTTCAGATTTTGGAAAACCTGTATACAGCTCTTTCTGTGTTTGGTCCCAAGCAAGTCTCTGTCATTCCCTCATGTCCCCTACAGGAAGACTGAGTTCTGCCTTCCTTGCTGCAGCATCACCCTGTTGGCTCACTACTTTTACAGACAAAATACTGATCCCATACTCCCCACATTGGCCCGTGTCAATCTCGCACAGTTAAAGCAGTTAAACCTGTGCTTTGCTACGGCCTAAACTCCAGGGACAGCCACTTTTTATATCCTATTCCAGTTTCAGAAGACCTTTCAGGTAGATCTGATCATTTTTATTCTATCGTCCATTTGCAGACTCCAATGAAATCCCCTCTTAGGTGGTAGGATTTTGGGTCTGAGCTTCTTCTACTAAGGATTGACCAGTTAAACTTTCCCAGTCGTGTTTTCAGTTCTAGCAGAGTCCAATGGGTTCCTTATTGAAGGCAGCTATGTTCCTCTATGCATACATCTTTGAACTTTCCAGGGCCTTTTGAAAATTGCACAATTACAGCACTATGACTCTGATTTAACTGCCATGGCATCATCCTAAAGAACCCTGAGATTTACACTTTAAGGAGGGGCATTTGGAATTTTCAACCAGAGTAATCTTTGTTGTTGTGTGCCTTCCAGTCACTTTTGACTTATGGCAATCCTAAGGTCAACCTAACCATGGGGTTTTCTGGGGCTGAATATGTGGTCACTCCATGGATGCACGCAGGAGCTGGCCGCCTGCCACTCCTTTTCCACGGCCAAGCAAGGAGCTGAAGCCTGGTTGTCAGAGTTGTAGTGCAACGCTCAAACCACAATGCCACATTGGTACCCTAGTGCATCCCTAAATTACAATCCAAGGCCATTTCTGCACTAGACTGTTATAGCGCTATTATTCCACTTGCAACATTCTTTGGAATCCTGGGGTTTGCAGTTTCAGGAAGGGTCAGCTAGTGTTCTTTTAATCCTGCAGTTTACAGTAAAGAAACTCCCTATGGGATCTTTAAAAAGGAATTCCCTCAGAATTTTATCCTAACAGAGCGCACCCCCTTGTGGTCAGTTCTATATTTCCCTTTATTCAGTCAAGTGGGGGTGGACAAACTGAAGCCCACCGGCCACACAGAGATCCTGAACTGCACCTTTGTAGTCCCTGAAGCCCCCTGCCAGACCCCCAAAGCCTGCCAAACTTTTGGGGAAAAACAATTCAGTGCAATTTTGGCCCAACTCCCTCCCCCCGCCTGGTGAACACACAAAAGCCCAAAGTCCTTCCCCACCCCTAAATATCCCTATTTTCACCATGTTGTTGCTATGGTGGACCTTCAAGTCATTTTCAATTCATGCTGACCCTAAGGCAACCTTATCACAGAGTTTTCTGGGGCTGAGAGTGTGTGACATGCCCCAGTGGGTTTCCATGGCTGAACAGAGAACTGAAGCCTGAGCCATTTCTGCACTAGATTGTTATAGTGCTATGATTCCACTTTCAACATCCGGCCCCTCCGAAACTGCAAACCCCAGGATTCCATAGGATGCTGAAAGTGGAATCATAGCGCTATAACAGTCTAGTGAGGAAATGGCCCTGGTCTCCAATGCTCAAAGAACAAATAACCCCGTTGCCCACAACTAACGACTTTTGAAATGTAATGAAAAATGTGCAGAAGCAAAAGCAAAGCTATTTTAACAGCATCTTTAGCACTGCTCTCTAGTTACTTCTGAAACTTATTTTGAAAGGAATTCCCTTTCAGAGGAATTCTGAATCAAATCCTTCAACTTTTATGCCATTCTCTATTCAACCCTAATTCCCACTCTCCTGTCATCAAAGAAATCATGGAATGTCATGGAAAAGTAACTAGCAGCAAGCAATGTGTGAAGTTACTTTCTCAACACTGCAAGGGATTCTTTTCAAATCCTGTGCCATGTTAACAGGCATGGATTACTTTCTGAAAGCAACTTTCAAGGCTCTAGAAATACATACTTTTGCCACATGGGGATGTCTAGGCAAAAGAAGGAAGAAGAGAAACTTTTTAACAAGTTTTTTAAAAAGGACTGAGTGATAACCCAGATATTTTGCACTTAATAAAGCTGGAATGAATGAATGCTGGGGAATTCGGGGAAATATATTCCAAAAAAGAACCTCTAGATACCAACATGGGTCTCAGAAGAAAGAGCAAAGAAATCTTCACAGATTTCTTCCAAGAGAAACACAGGATATCAATTAAACAAATACAGTCCTCCCTCCACGTTCATGGGGGTTAGGGTTCAGGGAGAAAGTGGAAAAAATGTAAATACCTTCCCCAAACCATATTCAACACACAAAAAGGTACAACCTGTGGATTCAGACCCCTGCAGATTCAAAGGTACAGTACACCATGGGTCTGAATATGTGGTGGGCAACACACCAGCCAGCCAGTTCTTGCCTTGGAGGCAATGGGATTTCTTCACAAGCCTCTACTGCTGCCCTAGACTGTTTTTAATAAGAATTTAATGAGCCTCACCTCACCTTTGCAGTCTCTTTCAATCTCACAAGGCTTGCAGAGAGAGACTATGAATGTGAGGCAAGACTTGTAAGTCGCTATTAAAAATGGCACAGAGTAGCAGTGGAGGCAGCAGCAAATAATCCATGAATAATGAGTTAAACATGTGAATGTGGAGGAACGACTGTAATTAGACAGAGGAGGGCGACCAAGATGGTGAAAGGCCTGGAAGCCACCAAGTCCTATGAGGAAGCTTAGGTTGCTGGGGATGTTTAGTCTGCACAAGAGAAGGTTAAGAGGGGACACGATAGTCATGTTAAAATTTTTGAAGGGATGTCATGTCAAGGAGGGAGTGGGTTTGTTTTCTGCAGCTCCAGAGACTAGGACAAGGAGCAATGGATTCAAACTGCAGGAAAGGAAATTCCACCTGAACCTCAGGAAGAACTTCCTGACAGTCAGAGCTGTCTGGCAGTGGGATATGCTGCCTGGGAGTGTGGTCGAGTCTCCTTCTTTGGAGGTTTTTAAGCAGAGGCTGGATGGTAATCTGTTGAGAATGCTTTGATGGGTGTTCCTGCATAGCAGGGGGTTGGACTGGATGGCCCCTGGGGTCTCTTCCAACTCTATGATTCTATGATTCTATGATCCTATGATCTCCAGCCCACAGATTCCAAAAGAAGGAATTGGAAACCCACCGGAAGGTGTCCCCAATACGATCCCAGAAGCTGACGAAACCTTGGTCATCTTGCACCATCAAATCACCAGTGTTGAAGTAAACATCACCATCAGCAAAGACTCCATGCAAAAGTTTGGATTCTGTCAGCTCATGGGCCCCAGCATATCCCAGGAACGGTTTTTGGGGTGTCACTGGCGCAATCAGAAGTCCAGGCTCTCCTGTCAAATCAGCAGGAAAATGAGACCATGGTTGATTCAGAAACTCTGAGGTGGGAAATGGGAAAGGTGGGGGGAGAAATTGGGAGTTAATTTGTAACATCACGAACAACCCCATTCGTCACTCACCTGGCCTCACACGTAGGCATCGGCCAGCTTCGTTCCTAACGGGCGCCCCCTGAATCACGTCATAGCGAACCAGCTCAAAGGAACTGAAGAGCTGTGGAGAAGAACAATGTCAGTCAGAGGCAGTGTGGGACAGTGGTTAGAGCATCTGGGATTTCAGGCAATACCAAGTTTGTGCCGTGCCATTGTTGATATGTGCCTTCAAATTGACTCTAACTCAGGATGACTCTATTCTAGGGTTTTCTTGGCAAGATTTCTTCAGAGGATGTTGGACAGTGCCTTTCTCCAAGGCTGAGGAAGTGTGAATTGACCATGATGTACCAATGGGTTTCATTGGCTGATAAGGGACTTGAACTCTGGTCTCCCACAGCCTCACCCAACACTCAAATCAATACATGATACTGACTCTCCTCTGCAGCATGTTACCATCATACTCACGTGTGTGTGTGTGCGTGCGTGCATGTGCCTGTCAACTTTCAGCAACCCAGGAATTTCACAAGGTTTTCTTAGGCAAGGAAAATTCAGGGGTGGCTTTACCAGTTCCTTCCTCTGAAATACAGCAGCCCCTTCACTTTTGCACAGAACCCTCGCGAAAGTGGAAAAACCACAAATAACTCCTCCTCGTGTCCTTGCCTTCTGCCTTGGCACGCATGCTTTCCTTCTCCGTGTCTTGGTAAAAAGACAAAGGAATGGGGGGGAGCACATGCACCTTCCTTCTCCATGCACAGTGCTCCCCCTCCATTCCCTGCCTTTTTTCTGTGCACAGAGGAGGAAGATATGCGCAGCCAGGCCAAAGGCAAGAAAATGGGAGGGAGGTGTTCGTTGCTCTTCCATTCCCTTGCCTTTTGCATTGGGGTGCCTTCTCTGTGCCTAGGCAAAGGGCAACGTAATGGGGGGGTGCACATACTTCTCCCTCCCATTCCCTTGCCTTTTGCCCCGGCACGCATTCTCTGGGGCCAGGCAGAAGGAAAGGGAATGGAGGAAGGTGCACATGCACTGTCCTCTGTGCGTGGTGCTCCCCCCTCATTCCTTTGCCTTTTGCCTGGGTGCAGAGACCCAGGCAAAAGACAAGGAAGGGGGAGAAGGAGAAGGGGGGGCAAGAGCATGTCTCACGAATAATCAAATTAGTGAAGGTCAAACCTGCAAATGCAGAGAGAAGACTGTATAGCTTATAGCACTTGGCAGTCTCCCATCCAAGTACCAACCAGGGCTCACCCTACTCAGCTTCCAAGATCAGATGGGATCTGGTGCCATTAGAGAATTCAGGCTGTCTATCATACTCACAGACCTTCCTAGAAATTCCACACCGCTGTGGACCACCCTTTCAAGTAGCATTGATTTAGGAGATCCCACGTCAAATCTCCACTGAGCCATGAAAATTCAGCGGAGTCATTTCAACCAGACATTCTCTCCTTCGGCCTGACTAACCTCACAGGGTTGTTGTGAAAGCAAAATGGGAAGGGAATTGTGAAGAGAGCCTGTGTGGTGGAGAAACTGAGACTACTGGACCGGGACCTGGGAGATCCCGTTTCGAGACCTCACTTAGCTAAGGAATTCGCTTTGTATGGGTTTCCCTCTCGCATTCCCTTGGCCTGAGTTACTTCACGAGGTTGTGAGAAGTACCTTGTATGCTTCCATCAGCCACTGAAGGAAAAGATAGCTAGATATATAACCAAAATTAACAAATACTTAAGCCCTTGCTTGGAACTGAGGAGTGGAAAACAGGCACCAGAGCTAAAACTTTCATCTCTGCATTACACCCCCTTTCCTTCCCAGAAAAGACAGCCCCCCACCTCTCTGCACCATCTAGCAAGGTACCATTGCCAGAAAGGTTGAAGCCATGCAGGATGGTGGTGGTGAACTTCTTACAAAAAAAAAAAAAATTTCAGAAAAGTTCAAAAAAACGTAGCATTAACACCCTTTACAGATTGAAAGTCATATTGTTACTTTTATGTTCTTGAAGTAAGAACATTACGTATACAGGAAGCCCCCATCTTTTGACGCCCTGTTATCTGAGGACTTGCTCCTTTGATGCTTCCAAATTAAGGATGAGTTTCACTAATCGGACAGGGGCTGTGCTCTTCCACCCGTTCTTCCTGCCTATGGAAGCTTGCTTGGAAATGCTCACATGCATGCGGCTTGCAAAGCAAGCGGGGTGGGGGGGGAAATGGCATCAAGCTTAAGCTTCGTAAGTATGGGGCATGCAGTTAGTCCCAAGTGAGCCTCCATGAGTCCTTCGTGTTCCCTGCGAGTACCGTCTGCCGGTTCCACTTTTCAACTAACTCTGTTTTCTGACCGTGCTCTGGTTCCTCACCTGTCAGATAATGGGGGAAGCCTGTAACTTGGTTTGGTCTCAGGTGATCATGTTTGATATCTTAAAAGTACAGTTTACTCAGAAAATAACTACAAATTAAAACAAAATGGAATCTCTTTGGTTTTGCCCGTTTATGAGCAACAGACAAAATCTACTATATTAAAATCAAAGTTTGTGAGGTTGTCCGTTTGTCTGCACCAGGCAGGCAAAGACCTCATAGGATTGGCTGTGTGAGGTGAGAAGACCTCATAGGATTGGCTGGCTGTGAAGACTCTATAGAATCCTTTAGAATTCTCAGCCAGAGAACTCTGAATAGGCTGGTTGCTATGGAGACGAGGCCTAGCAGCAAACCCCATATATTAACAACTCTGTACAGACTGGATTGGGGAATATAGTCAAAAGCTACAGGTACTGAACAACACAGTTTCGGGAATTAGAGACACAGGATCTCAAATATGTGTATTTCAACCACATCTAACTCCTAAGGTAAGGTAAGGTATTTCTAACAAGTGTTGCCTACAAGAAAATAAAATGCTGGGCAACACCAGGTAAATATGCCAGCACCCAATAAAAACAGAAGATACCATCAATATTAATAAAGCACTAAATATATTTTTGTCTCCTCTTGTCTGCCACAGGATCAAACAGACATAAAGCACTCATTCCCTTAAAAAGAATTGCCAAAAGGAAATCAAAACCAGGAACCGCAGTGATGTGAGATGTTGTACGTAGTCTTATCTGGAACACAGTTTTTAGAAATAATGGGGGGAGGGGTAAATAGAAGAAGACCTTCTCTTAAATATTTTATTCAATAGTATAAAAGAAAATTTCCCATACTTTATTTTTCAAGGGGAAAAACGTCTTTGGGGAAAAAAATGGGAGAAACCCCCCCCACATTTTTTCCTGAATTTCTTCTGTTTTCATAGAATCACAGAGTCGGGGTTGCTTTTTCATGTACCACATATGTAGGTGCCAATCACTTTTCATACCTGCCCCTTCAGAGGGCAAAAAGAATTTCTTGAACCCCCCTAAGAAGACACTTATTTTCAATTTGGTTACAATATAAACGCCAACTCTGTTCGAAAGTTCCTTTCTGGATCTCCCCCCCATAATTTCATTATGATGAAATTAAAAGACCACAACAGTGGTGGACCTACAATGAACTGTTCAAATTCCAGGAAAATCAACCTAATTTTAAAGAAAGAGAGGAACTGTTAGCGGAAGAGGAAAAAATGTTCCTGGTACCAATACGCACAGCTACATTCTAGATTTAAACAAGACAACAAAGAGGAAATTATTAATAATGTGAGAACAGAATTCAATCTTGTTTTAGAATCAGGAAATAGGCATCTAACATCAAAACTGTACAGTTTACTATTAAAATGGGAAATGGAATAAGTAGTAAAAAATAATATGATTCAATGGGCACAATGCATTGGACACCCAATACAATTACAAACCTGGGAACAGGCTTGGAAAAACTTAAAATTTACCAAGTCTCAAAGGTTTAAAGAAAACTTTTATAAAATGTTCTATATGTGGCATTTAACTCCAGCAAAATTGGCTAAGATATATAAGGGGGGAAATGACAAATGCTGGAAGTGTAAAATTGAAAAGGGAACCTTTTGGCAAAACTCTTTTGGAAAAATATTCACCTGGAAATTACAAAAATTTTGAAAATAATTTTCCCCATGCAACCAGAATGTTATTTGTTAAATATGGTTGAACTGACAGAAGACTATATTGGGAAACAAACAAACAATTTTTTTTCTGTACTTGATAACCAAAGAATGGAAAAAAGAGGGTGTACCAACAACTAATGACTGGCTTTGGGGGATTTATGATTCAATGCAGATTGATAAATTATCAATTTTGTTAAAAGACAAATCAATGAAAAGATCTAAGGAAGATTGGGACCGTGCATATAATTATTTGGAAAATATCTGGAGTCCTTTGTCGACTATCATATGGAAGGATCAGCAATTTCTGACAGTTATTCAATCGTTCAGTCAAAGAAGATAAACTGATATAAATCTGTATGTGTGTGTGTGTGTGTATACATATTAAGTAAGCGTATTTATAATGTATATTATACTATGTATATTGTATAACAATACCTATAATAAAAATATATATTAAAAAAAATAGAATCACAGGGTTGGAAAGGGCCCTGTGGGCCATCAGATCAGTGCAAGATGTCCAGCAGGGAGAAGTCCGGCCTCTTCTTGAAGAAGTCCAGAGGAAGCAAGTCCACCACCTCTCTAGGCAATTGGTTTAATTACCAAGCTACTTTCACTTGAAAGGGGCTGTCCAGGGTGCTGAACCTCCTCAGTACCTTGGATATCTTCTTAAAAAGTTCAGACTGAAACTGAAGCAAATTCATTGGAATGGCTGCCACCATTTACCAGGACTCCTCTTTAGGAAATAACATGATTGCGCCCCTCCCAGTGTGGAGGGCCAGGAAAAGGGGCTGTGGCTTAGGAGGATCCCTGCAGGTATTAGCATCACAAAGCCATAGAGTTGGATGCGTAGAGCCATGGATGGATTTATGCAACCATGGAGTTGGACAGAACCATAGAATTGGATAGGATGCCAAAGGCCATCAGGTCCAACTCCCTGCTCAAGGCGGGATTTCCAGCCACAGCATCCCCAGGAGGCAGCCTCAGAAGAAGACATCCAGAGAATGAAACTTCACCACCTCTACTTAGATACTTAAACGCCAAACCCTTCTCACTATCTAAAAGTTCCTGAAGGTTCCATCAAAATCTACCCACCCATAACATAAAACCATGAAACCTCATTCCAAGGCAGCCCTTGAGGTATTTAAAGATGCCATCACGTCACCCCTCAGTCTTCTCTTTACCAGGCTGAACATGTCCAGCTCCTTCAACCTCTCCTCATATCTTTTGTTGTCTATGTTTCCATTTGTTTGGTTTGGCTTGGGTCTCAAATCACCACCACCAATATGGATAGAGTGAAATTCACATCATCAAATCCCACTTTACTGCTGAATATGCCCAGCTTTTCTTTTATGTGCACCATTCCTTGGATCTCACCTTATAAAGCCAAGAAGCACGCCCGACAGCTCCCACGGTGCCGGTGTAGTTAAAGAAGCTGACGCTGCCTTCCGTCATGCCGTACGTCTCCACGATTCGCACATCCCCAAAACGCCGCAGGAATTCACGCCAGACATCCGGCCGCAGGCCACTCCCAACAGCCATGCGCAAGCTGTGCTCCCGGTCGTCAGGACTCTGGGACAGAGAGAAATCCATTTGAAGACCAGAACGAAAGGATGTTTGCAGGGCTTTAGTGCAGAAGGCAGAAAGATCCTCACACTCCAGGAACCATATTCAATTGTTACCACCAACTCAAGCTGACCCACTGAATCAACTGCTCAATGGAAAGGCAGCACCCATAATTCAGTGGGTCTATTCCACCTTGGGCCAGAGCTTGGATTTGGGCCTGCAACAGAGAAAGGCCCCTCAGAGGAAGGCAAAGGCAAACCCCTTCTGAACAAATCTCGCCAAGAAAATCCCATGATAGGTTTGGCTTAGGGTCATTTCTGACTTACGGCGACCCCCAAGGTGACCTTGCCACAGAGTATTCTGGGGGCTGAGAGTTGTGACATGGCCACAGTCACCTGGTGGGTTTCCATGGCCGAGCAAGGAATCAAAACCTGGTCTCCAGGGATGTAATCCAATACTCAAACCACTACACTACACTGGCTCTCAGGGGTCATCTTAGAGCCTAAAGGCACCAGATCCCATCTGATCTTGGAAGCTACGCAAGGTCAGCCCTGGTCAGTACTTGGATGGGAGACTGCCATCTAATATTTCCATCTAAACATTAGGAAGAACTTCCTAATGGTATGAGCACTTCAACAGTGGAATATGCTGCCTCAGAGTGTGAAGGAGTCTCCTTCTCTGGAGGTGTTTAAACAAAGGTTGGATGGCCATGTGTCAGGAGTGCTTTGATGGCGTATTTCTGCATGGCAAGTGGCCCTTGTGGTCTCTTCCAACTCTATGATTCTATAACGTGCTGTAGGCTATATTTCAGAGGAAGGAACTGGCAAAACCACCACTTAGTATTCCTTGCCTAAGAAAACTCTAGGAAATTCATGGGGCAGCCATAAATCAACAGGAGACTCGGGCCATTTCCGCACTAGACTGCCATAGCGCTATTATTCCACTTGCAACATCCTATGGAATCCTGGGGTTTGCAGTTTCGGGAGGGGCCAGTTGGTGTTGAAAGTGGAATCATAGAGCTATGGCAGTCTAGTGCGGAAATGGCCACGAAAGCACATGTCCCCATATTCTTTCCATTTTTCCTTTCTACACAAATTCCCCAAGGCAATCCCATCTCTCACCAGCAGAAAGCACCCCCTCTCTATCCTGGCACTAACCTGGGGCTGGTTGACAAGGTACCGGCACAGTTCTCCCATGTACTGGAAGACGGTCACTCCATAGCGACGGCAGTCTGGCCAAAACTGGCTGGCAGAGAATTTCTTCTTCAGCACGCAGGTGGCACCTAGCCAGAGAAGAGGTCAGTTGACTTCACTCACATTCCTGCACCCCCTCTACTGCTCTCCGACAGATGCTGGTAGTGATGATTCACAGGCATGTTAACACACCTGCAAGGGTCCTAAGTACCCTAAACGCACCTGCTCCCCTCTGACCTTGGAAGCTAAGCAGGGTCTGTCCCGGCTAGTACTTGGAAGGGAGACTGCCAAGGAATCCCAGGTGTGGTATACCTTTCTGAGGAAGGAACTGTCAAAACCACCTCTGAGTATTCCTTGCCTAAGGAAATGCTATGAAATTCATGGGGTCATGTTGAAATGCTATGATAGGGTAGCAATGGACAAGTTTCCCACATTAGTTAACAAAAGGAATGCTAAACAAGTTTAAGGATGGCTGGGAATGCCTAATAAATTATACAAAAGCAAGATGGGGGAAGCATAATGGTATTACATACAGGAAAAGAAAATGGAAAAAAGACTAGTAATCAGATAATTAGTAGTCAAGAAAATATACAAGGTGTAGAAATTTTTGTATGCAACATGATGGTACAAACAGATAAAACTTTTTAAAATCTGGTTGATGAATGTATCATAATTTTTTTTAATTTACAAGTTTATAACTTTTGCATTATATCTAATAGGCGCTTGTTAAATAAATAAGTAAATAAATGAAAAAGAAATTCATGGGGTCACTATAAGTTGAACAGGTAACTTGGAAGCTCATACAGACACAAAATACCTCTGCAATAAAAGAGAAGCAGTGGGTTTCCTACACACTGTGAAACGGCAACAAGCATGGAGTTTGATTTATAAATCAGGACACACCATCAAAAGAAACTTTGGTCAAGACACAGCCATGATGATGGAGCTCCGTTATCATACGCCTGATAATGCCACCCCCTCCCACCAAAAAACTATATTTTAATCCAGGCAGCAACCCAACCAAGGGGTTTCTGAGGCACTGCAGACGGGTGTGTAGGAACTGACATCTGTAATGCCCTCTTGGTCAGGGGTCCTCTCACGACTGCTTGTCTCAACGCACATCATGACTGGGACTGCCCTACAGACATCATTTCCCAGCATTCTGATTTGCAACCTCTCAAGTTGGTTGAAAAAGTGGGTTTTGGGAGTCATGTTCAGTCAATAAAAACCATAATTGTGAAACCCAAAAGTTACAAGATCATTAAGCCCACTTCTCCAAGGTAATCCCATCTCTCAGCCGCAGAAGGCTCCCTCTCTTTCTTCGAACTAACAGGGAGAGATGCCAGCCTTCTTTTTCCTTTAATTAACAACCATCACCACCAAAGCCATTTCCGCA
>CAOLHI010007401.1:0-16414 GCA_948474755.1 Ctenosaura bakeri
CAGGCAGAGAAGGCAAGTAGTATAATGGGGATGGTGGCAAGGGTTGGAGTTTGTAGAGTGGTAAAAATTATTGTGAATGTAGTAAATAGGGCGAGTATTATTCCTTCGATGCAGAGGAGTGCGGAAACAAGGTGTGTTCGGTGTAGTGAAAGTCCTATGATGGTCAGTATGAATGTCATTAGGAGTGAGAATTGTATTGTGGACATGTAAGCGTCCGGTTTATTGGCCAGATCTGTTGAGTCGAAATCAACTGTCTTGTTTAGACTAACGCTTAATTCTGCTCATTCTAGTCCTCCTTGGAGTCATTCGTAGATTAGTCCGAGTGTGAGTAGGATGAGAATTGCTGAGGTAAGGATTATTGTTTGTGTGGGGTTGTTTAGGTTGGTGGCTCATGGGAGTGGCAGCAGTAGTGCGATTTCTAGGTCAAATAAGAGGAATAAGATGGCTACTAGGAAGAAGCGTAGTGAGAATGGGAGTCGGGCGTTTCCTAGTGGGTCGAATCCGCATTCGTAAGGGGAAAGCTTTTCTGTGTCTGGGTATAATTGTGGTAGTCAGAAGCTGATTAGGATGAGGAGGAGCGAGATTAGTATTGTTATTAGTAGTATGAAGGATAGGCTCATTATTCTTCCTTAAGTTTTTTATTAAGACTTAGTGAGTGGAAGTCACTTGTACTGGTTGATACTAGAAGAACTTATGAGCCTCATCAGTAGATTGATACGTAAAGGAACAGTCATACGACGTCTACGAAGTGTCAATATCATGCAGCGGCTTCAAAACCGAAGTGGTGGTTTGTGGTAAAATGAAATATGATTTGTCGGATGAGGCAGATGATGAGGAAGGAGGAGCCGATAATGACATGTAGGCCGTGAAATCCGGTTGCTACGAAAAAGGTAGTTCCGTAGACGCTGTCGGAGATTGTAAATGGGGCTTCGTAGTATTCTATGGCTTGTAGGGCGGTAAAGTAAAGGCCGAGGCTGATGGTTAAGAATAGAGCCTGTGTTGCTTCTTTTCGTTTGCCCTCTATGATGGAGTGGTGTGCCCATGTGACTGTAACCCCTGATGCTAGTAGGACTGCTGTGTTAAGAAGGGGAACTTCGAATGGATTTAGTGGATGGATGCCGTTGGGGGGTCAGGACCCTCCTAGTTCTGGGGTTGGTGCTAAACTGGAATGGTAGAAGGCTCAGAAGAAGCCCAGGAAAAAAAAGACTTCTGATGTGATGAACAGGATTATGCCGTATCGGAGCCCTTTTTGTACTAGTGCTGTGTGGTGTCCTTGGAAAGTTCCTTCTCGTACAATGTCTCGTCATCATTGGTATATTGTTAGTAGTAAGATAATTAGTCCTAGGTATAGTAGGGCTGTATTGTTAAAATGAAATCAAATGGTAAGGCCTGAGGTTATTAGAAGGGCTGCGATAGCTCCGGTAAGGGGTCATGGACTTGGGTCTACTATATGATAAGCATGTGCTTGGTGGGTCATTATACGTTTTCTTGTAGGTAGAGGCTTAGTAGAAGTACAAAAACATAAGCTTGGATCATAGCGACTGCGATTTCTAGGCCTGTTAGTAGGAGTAGAACGATAGATGCTAGTAGTGCGGTCATGGGTATGGAAGAGGTGAGAACAAAGGCTGCGGTTGAGATTAGTTGGATTAGGAGGTGTCCGGCGGTTAGATTAGCAGTTAGTCGTACTCCTAGAGCTAGTGGGCGGATAAATAGGCTGATTGTTTCGATGACAATTAGAATGGGGATAAGTAATGTGGGTGTGCCTTCTGGTAGGAGGTGTCCGAGGGAGATTGTTGGTTGGTTTCGTAGTCCTAATAGGACGGTAGCTAGCCATGTTGGTACGGCTAGTGCTATGTTTATTGATAGTTGGGTTGTGGGGGTGAAGGTATATGGTAAAAGTCCTAATAAGTTAAGTGAAATCAGGAGTAGTATGATGGAGGTTAGGATGGCAGCTCATTTATGGCCGGGTGTGTTGATTGGGAGTATGAGTTGTTTTGTAAAAACTTTTGTGATTCAAAGTTGAAGAGTTGAGATGCGATTTGGGACAAGGCGGTTAGTGATGGTAAAAATAAGGAGAGGAGGTGTAAGAATGGCAATAATAATTAGGGGAATGCCCAGGACTTGTGGAATGGCAAATTGATCAAAGAGGCTTAGTATCATGGTCAGGTTCAGGTTTCTGAGTGGGGTTGTTTTGGTTCTTTTGGGGCGGGGGAGTTTGGGAGTTTTAGGTGTAGCGTCTTGTTAAGGTAGGTGGTAGTTAGTACTGTTCAGGTTAGTAATAAAATTAAAAACCATGGTGAAGGATTCAGTTGAGGCATTTCACTGAGGGAGAGCTATCTCCTTCTTTAGCTTAAAAGGCTAATGCTGTATATAAGCTTCTCAGTGATGTGGATAGAAGGGTTGTTGATCAATCTTCAAAATGTTGGAGGGGTACGGCTTCTACTACGATAGGTATGAAGCTGTGGTTGGACCCGCAGATTTCTGAGCATTGACCGTAAAATAGACCCGGGTGTGATGTAATGAATGTCGTTTGGTTTAACCGACCTGGGATTGCGTCTGTTTTAATGCCTAGGGCTGGGACTGCTCATGAGTGAAGGACGTCTTCGGCTGAGATAAGTATACGAATAGGGGACTCTATTGGGACAACCATGCGGTTGTCTACTTCTAGTAGGCGGAATGAGCCGGGGGCGAGGTCTTGTGTTGGAGTTATGTACGAGTCAAATGTTAGGTCCTCATAGTCGGTGTATTCGTAGCTTCAGTATCATTGGTGTCCTAGGGTTTTAATGGTTAGGTGTGGGTTGTTGATTTCGTCTATTAGGTAGAGGATCCGTAGTGATGGGAGGGCAATTAGGATGAGGATGATTGCTGGGAGGATTGTTCAGATTATCTCTACTTCTTGGGGTCTATTGTGTTGGTATGGGTTAATGACGTTGTAATTATAAGGGTAATAGTGTATAGTACGAGGGCGCTAATTAGGAATACAATTATTAAAGCGTGATCATGGAAGTGTAATAGTTCTTCTATGATTGGTGAGGCTGCGTCTTGGAAGCCTAGTTGGGAGGGGTGTGCCATTAAGGCCTATAGGGCTGGTGTCCTATGATTTAGCTCTGACAAGGCTATGTAATGGTTTTACTAAGGTCTTATTGGGGAAAGAAGCATTATGGTAATGTGGTTGGCTTGAAACTAGCTGAAGGGGGTTCGATTCCTTCCTTTCTCGTAGTGGTTTGAACGTAGGTAGGCTCTTCGTAGGTGTGGTAAGGGGGAGGACATCCGTGCAGTCACTCTAAGTTAGTTGTGGTTAGTTCTAATGATAATTTCCGTTTTGCTGCAAAAGCCTCTCAGATAATGAACATTATTATAATAACTGCAACTAGGGAAACTAGGGAGCCGATTGATGAGATTGTGTTTCATAGGGTGTAGGCGTCTGGGTAGTCCCAGTATCGACGAGGCATTCCAGCTAAGCCTAAGAAATGTTGAGGAAAAAATGTTATGTTGACGCCAGCAAATATGAGTCCAAATTGGATTTTAGTCCATGTGTGGTGGAGGGTGTAGCCTGAGAATGGGGGGAATCAGGGGGACGAACCCGGCTATAATAGCAAATACGGCCCCCATAGACAGTACGTAGTGAAAGTGAGCTACTACATAGTATGTGTCGTGTAATACGATGTCAAGGGATGAGTTGGCTAGTACAATTCCGGTAAGGCCTCCTACTGTGAAGAGGAAAATAAAACCAAGGGCCCATAGTATGGGGGCGTCTCATTTGATCATGCCACCATGGAGGGTGGCGAGTCAACTAAACACTTTTACTCCGGTAGGAATGGCAATGATTATTGTAGCAGAAGTAAAATAGGCCCGTGTGTCTACGTCCATTCCAACTGTAAATATATGGTGGGCTCATACGATGAAACCTAGGAAACCGATTGATATTATGGCTCAAACTATTCCTATGTATCCGAAAGGTTCTTTTTTGCCAGCATAATAGGTGACAATGTGTGAGATTATTCCGAAGCCAGGAAGAATGAGGATGTAAACTTCCGGGTGGCCGAAAAATCAGAATAGGTGTTGGTAGAGAAGGGGGTCTCCCCCTTTGCTGGGTCAAAGAATGAGGTGTTTAGGTTGCGGTCTGTGAGTAGTATTGTAATGCCCGCTGCTAGGACGGGTAGGGAGAGTAGTAATAGAACTGCAGTGATTAATACGGATCACACAAATAATGGGGTTTGGTATTGGGTTGTTGTGGGTGGCTTTATGTTAATTGATGTTGTAATAAAATTAATTGCTCCAAGAATGGATAAAATTCCCGGCTAGATGGAGGGAGAAGATTGTTAAGTCTACTGAGGCACCTGCATGTGCTAAATTTCCTGCTAGTGGGGGATACGGTTCAACCGGTTCCGGCTCCGGCCTCAATACCAGATGAGGCTAATAGAAGGAGGAAGGACGGGGCAGAAGTCAGAAGCTTATTTTGTTTATTCGTGGGAAGGCCATGTCTGGGCGCCAATTATTGGGGGGACAAGTCAGTTTCCAAGCCCCCGATTATTACGGGCATTACTATGAAGAAAATTATAACGAAGGCATGGGCTGTTACAATAACATTATAAATTTGGTCGTCGCCCAAAAGGGCTCCGGGTTGGCTGAGCTCTGCCCGGATTAGCAAGCTCAGAGCAGTTCCTACTATACCAGCTCAGGCACCGAAGACTAGGTACAGGGTGCCGATGTCTTTGTGGTTTGTTGAGAAGAATCAACGGGTGATTGACACGGGTAAAATGGCCGAGAGTTTAGGCGGTAGGCTGTAGTCCTACTCCAGAAGGGTTTAATTCCTTTTTTTATCACAGCCCTGGGGTGTTACACGTCAAAATGCAAGTTTGAAGAAGAGCCCCAAGGGGCTCCGGGCTTCTCCCGTTTTTAAGCAACGGGAGAAGCGGACAGAAGCCCGCTGGCTAGGGTGTTTAGCTGTTAACTAATTTTTTGTGGGAATCGAGGCCCGCCTGTCTAGGGAGGCCTTAGCTTAATTAAAGTGTCTGGGTTGCATTCAGAAGATGCGTTTTAATGTTTCGCAGGTCTTGTCAGAAACTAGGAGGGTTTCACTCCTGTTTTGGACTTTGAAGGTCCTTGGTTAAAGAATTAATCCTAAGTTTCTGTTATGATAGGATTATGGGGGTTATTGGTAGTATTATTAGTGTAAGTGGTAGGGTGATGGTTAGTGGGGTTGTGGTTGAGGTGGGTGTGAATCGTCATTTGTGGTTGGTGGTTGTTGTGTTTGGGGAGAGTGTTATGGTAGTTGAGTAGGCTAGTCGCAGGTAGAAGAATAGGCTTAGTAGGGCGGAGAGGGCAAGTATTGTTGCTATTGTGGTTAGGCTTTGTGTGGTGAGTTCTTCTAGGATAAGTCATTTTGGCATAAATCCTGTTAGAGGGGAGCCCTCCTAAGAGATAGTAGGGTTAGTATTATTATGATTGTTAGTGTGGGGAGATGTTCAGATTATTGTGGTGTCTTGGATTGTTTTTGTTTGTGAAATAATAAGTGTATAGAATATTGAAGTTGTTAAAATTTAAAGTAGACAATTAGGTTTAGAATGAGGATGTTTGTTAGTATGGGAGTAATTGCTGCTATTCAGCCGAGGTGGGCGATTGATGAGTAGGCTATGATTTTTCGGGTTTGGGTTTGGTTTAGTCGGCTACCCGCCTAATAGTGTGGATAGAATAGCCATTGTTAGGAGAATGGGGGTTGATAAGTTGTTGGCTGTGAGGAAAATTAATGCTATTGGGGCTAGTTTTTGTCATGTGGTGATGATGAGAGCTGTTTTTATTGATGAGCCTTGAAGTACTTCTGGGAGTCAGAAGTGTACGGGGGCAAGGCCTAGTTTGGTGGCTAGGGCTATTGTTAGTAGGATAGTGGCTGTGGGGCTTGTAAGTTGTGTGATGTCCCATGTTCCTGTTTGTCATGCGTTTATTGTGCTGGAGAATAGGAGTATTGCGGATGCGGCTGCTTGTGTTAGGAAGTATTTTGTTGCGGCTTCTGTGGCTCGTGGGTGGTGTTGTTTTGAGATAATTGGGATGATAGCCAGGGTATTTATTTCTAGGCCGATTCATGCTATTATTCAGTGGTGGCTTGATGCGGTGATGATAGTACCTGTTGCAAGGCTGGAGAGTAATATTGATGTTGTGGTTGGGCTCATTAGTAGAGGAAGGGTTTGAACAACATTTTCGGGGTATGGGCCCGAGAGCTTGAGTTAGCTGACTTTACTTAGAAGGTAGTATAATGGAGTTCTGGAGAATTTGAGTCTTTAGGTACAGGTTCAAGTCCTGTTCTTCTAGGAAATGAGGGGATTTTAACCTCTGTAGTTTACTCTATCAAAGTAACCCTTGGATTGGGCACATTTCCTGAGTTAGTTGACTGGGGGCAGTGCAAATATTGAGATTGGGAAGGAGGTATGTCACAGGCAAAGTGCTAGTGTAATAGGTAGGAATTGTTTTCATAGTAGGTGCATTAGTTGGTCGTATCGGAATGGGGGGTAGGAAGCTGACTCATAGGAAGGCGATTGTTAATAAGGTGGTTTTTGTTATTAGGTTTATTGAGAATAGTTCTGGTTGAATTTCCCCGGGGGCTTAGGAATAGGATTGATGAGAGGGTATTTATTATTATGATGTTAGCATATTCTGCTAGGAAGAATAGGGCGAAAGGGCCGGCTGCGTATTCTACGTTGAAGCCTGAGACTAGTTCGGACTCTCCTTCTGTGAGGTCGAATGGAGCCCGATTTGTTTCTGCGAGTGTGGATACGAACCACATTATAGCTAAGGGTCAGGATGAGAGTAGGAGTCAGGCGGGTTCCTGTGTTATGATAAGTGTTTTTAGAGAGAATCCTCCTGATAAATATGATGGATAGTAAGATAATGCCTAGGGTTACTTCGTAGGAGATAGTTTGTGCTACGGCGCGCAGGGCTCCAATTAAGGCGTATTTTGAGTTTGAGGCTCAGCCTGATCATAAGATTGAGTAGACTGCGGTGCTGGATAGGGCTAGTATGAATAGTAGTCCTAGGTTTATTTCGGCTAGTGCTATTGGCATTGGTAGGGGGGTTCAGATGGAGAGTGCGATGAAGAGTGCTAGTGTTGGAGTGAGGATGAATAGTGTGGGGGATGAGGAGGATGGGCGGATGGGCTCTTTGATGAATAGTTTGATGCGTCTGCGATTGGTTGCAGAAGGCCGTAAGGTCCACGATGTTTGGGCCTTTTCGTAGTTGTATGTAGCCTAAGATTTTGCGCTCTAGTAGTGTTAGGAAGGCAACAGCTACTAGGATTGGGATGATATATGTTAGGGGGTTAATGATGTAGTTGAGTAGGCTTAGCATAGGTTAGGGAGAAGATTTGAACTTCTGTATAAAAGAGCTTAGGTCTTTTGCATAACCGGGCTCTGCCACGCTAACTAAGCCCGATGTCTTCGGGGGGTCTGTTGTCTTTAGGGCTTGAGTGGGCTTCAGCCCTAGGTGGTAGGACAACTTGTAAAATGGGTCTGCTTTTTTGGTCCTTTGTACCCGAAAAAAACGACATCATAGATAGAAAAGACCTGGATTGCTCCGGTCTGAACTCAGATCACGTAGGACTGTTAATCGTTGAACAAACGAACCTTTAATAGCGGCTGCACCATTTGGGTGTCCTGATCCAACATCGAGGTCGTAAACCTTCTTGTCGATATGGGCTCTTGAAGAAGATGGCGCTGTTATCCCTGGGGAACTTTGGGTTTGGTGATCAGTAATACTGGGTCAATTTTTGCTTTGGGTGTTTGCCTTGGGAAGAGAGATGCTCTATTGCTCGGAGGTTTTGCTTTGCTCCGATCGCCCCAACTTAAGACTTCCAGTCATGGAGGGGGGGGGGGGTGGGGCTTGTTTGGCTGGGTAGTCTAAAGCTCCACAGGGTCTTCTGTCTTATGGGTGTATGTCAGCTTTTGTACTGGCAGATCAGTTTCACTGATTGGCCTAAGGAGACAGGTTAATCCTCATTTAGCCGTTCATACTGGTCCCTATTTAGGGGAAAGTGATTACGCTACCTTTGCACGGGTTTGGATACCGGGCCGTTTAATGTTTCACTGGGCAGGCGTTACCTTTAATCTTTTTTTTGGCTAAAGGCTATGTTTTTGGTAAACAGTTGGGATTGGTACTTGCTGAGTTCCTTCTTAGGCTTTTAATCTTTCTTTTTGGGCACTCCTGTGTCGGGGTAACAGGTTGTGGAATATTTGGGTGGAGGAGAGTTATTATTGTTCTGTTAATTTTCAGTGGTTGTTCCATTGCTGTTTTACAGTTGTGCTGAGAGAAGTGTTTCTTGTTACTAGTTCTAGCATAGTTTCTTTATATTATTATAGAATGGCCTGGTAGGTAAGTAGGAAATTGGGAAAAGGGGGGTTTGGGGTTTTTATTGGTTTGCTGTGAGCGATATTTATTGGTGGCTGCTTTAGGGCCTACCGGCTAGGTGGAGAGGGCTTTTTCTCTACTTCAGGTTGTTTCCTGTTTCAATAGGGCTTTCCCAATTGAATAGCTTTTAGGCTGAGGTTAAAAATTTGTTGTTTATGGGGAAACCTAAAGTTAAACTTAGATTTATTTATCAGGCAACCAGCTATCAGCAAGTTCGGTAGGCTTTTCACCGCTACCATTGGGTTTCCCACCCTTTTGCTACAGGGATGGGTTAGCTCTGTAGGCTGCCTGATGGTAGCTCACTTGGTTTCGGGAACACAAGCTATGTGGCGGCGTGCTTGTGTATTTCTTGCTGGACCATGATGAAGAGGACAGTGTTTATCTCTGCTGTGTTGTACTTGTTTTTTTCATTATTTTTTCATGTTTCCCTTGCGGTACTGTTGTCTATAGCGGGGTTAATAGTTAATGTTTGATCGCTTCTACTGGTTTATGGTAAATGGTTTAATTTTTTGGGGGGGGGGGGTTGGAGTAGGTGTTCGGGCTGAATTTTTGGTGCAAAAAGGTCAGGTTGGTTACTAACATTATTCAATTGTAAGCTGAATGCTTTGGGCTAAGCTACTTTTTGTTGTTCCAAGCGCACTTTCCAGTGCGCTTACCATGTTACGACTTGCCTCATCTTTTTAGTATGGTTTGTGTTAGGTACTGGTTGTATTTGGTTGTTGAGGAGGGTGACGGGCGGGGGTGTGGGGCTCCAGAGCGGGTTTAAGGCAAATTTTCTTGTTTGTCTTACTGTTAAATCCACCTTTGAGACTCGTTTCATGGTGCTTTGCCGTGTGTTTTATGTTAAAAAAAGTAGCCCATCTCTACCATTTTATTAGCTACACCTTGACCTGACGTTTTAGTTGTTGTACCGTTGTATTACTTTTGGGCCCTCAGGGGGTAAGTTGGCGAGGGGTTTTAGGCTGATGTGGCAAAAAAAGGTAAGGTTTATCGTGGGGTATCGATTATAGGACAGGCTCCTCTAAGTCGGGTGTGGAGCACCGCCAAGTCCTTTGAGTTTTAAGCTTTTCGCTGGTAGTCTCTGGCGAACACTGGTGTGGTAAGAGTGTCATATTAACGTCTAAGCATAGTAGGGTATCTAATCCTAGTTTGTTTCTTAGTTTTCGTGAATCAAATTTTTTTGGTGTCAAAAGGGGAGGTTTCTTTTGGTCTGTGTTTTACGGTTAGGCCATAGTTTAATCTTTTGATGTTTAAAATTAATTCTAGTCACTATTTACGCCGGTATTTGCTATTTTGGGCCCTTCGTATAACCGCGGTGGCTGGCACGAGGTTGACCAGCCCTCTTAATTATAACTAAGTCGAGCTTTTAGGCTAAGGGGAATCGCTCATTGCTTAATGTTTATCACTGCTGGTTGCCCGTGTGGGTGTGGCATTGCTAGATGTTTTGGGCTGATGTGTTCGTGCCGACTGCTGTTGGTGCTGTTTAGGGCGTTTTCACTGGTGTGTGGATGCTTGCATGTGTAATTTTAATTAAAAATAGCATTAAGTTTAGGACCAAAACTGTATGTTTTTGGGGTTTTTTTGACGGCCCATCGCGGCATTTTCAGTGCCGTGCTTTAGTAAATTAAGCTACAATAACATTATTTTTATGTATATATAATATGTGTTTATAATGTAAATTTATATATATATATATTATAAACAATGTCATTTCGCCTACAATCTTGTAGGGCGGTGTTAAAAAAGGTCGTGACATTACCGATAATTTTATCAATCTAGTCAAATCTTGGTTTGGGGTTTACAAGAATTAAATTGATTAGATGGGTTAATTATTGGATGGGGGGTAGGGGGGTTTGCCCATTTAACTTCATATCGTTTGTTAAAATTTTGTTTTATTTGTTTGTTGTTTGTTTGTTATTTGTTTGTTGCAGTCAATTTTTTTGGCAAATTTGTTAAATTTATATGTTTTTTTAAAAAATTTTATGTCTTACAAGCATTAACTGAATAATACCATATAGTTAAGAGTGGAGTTTGGACCGCATAAAAGTTCAGATTATACTGATTCGGTATCGAGCAAAGGCTATGTGGGACTGAAGCAACCCCAAAAAAAAATAAAAAATACCAGTAGCCTGGAAAACCAGTTATGCTGGGCATGGGTACGATAGTAATTAATCCATTTACCATATGCCTTTTAAAGAGGAATGTATGGTGGTCAACAGTAGATGCCCGTGAAGTAACAACCAGAGGCCTTGGAAAAGCCATGAATGGTGCAACCTGTCTCAAAGGGCCTGAAGCTAGAAAGTAGTGCCTAGATGGGCGGGATGCTGGTTCTGCGTTTTGCCAGATAACTTAGTCGAGCATTTGAAGTTCAACAAAATCGCTGCTTATATTATTAATAAGGCAATAATCCTACTTATTATCCATGTTCTGAGGTAGTGTTATGTACGATAAAGCATTTAATGTCCTATGTACGGTAAGAATATAAATTAATTAAAGAATATCCATGAGGAAATTCTCTAATGTACGTTTTTTATTTACGTATTATGTTAGATAATTAGGTAGAATATTACTTTTAATTAGTCGTGGGGAAAATAGGTTAATGCACAATATACATAATATGTATTGGGTAATATTATCATTTATAATGGTTAATATTATTCGTGGGGAAAATAGGTTAATGCACGATATACATAGTATGTCTTAGACTTAATATAATAGTATGTACTATGCTGCATAGGGGTGACATTTGTTTAAAATTGGGTGGGGTCGAGGGGTTGCTGTCGTTTTGAAGGGGCAAAAAAAGCCGCTAGGCGGCTTCAGAAGATAGTTTAAATAAAATACCAGTTTTGGGGGCTGGGGATGGGAGCTAGGTTTCTCTCTTTTGATGCCTTAGGGGTGGTTTAGTTCCCAGCTTTGGTTTACAAGACCAGTGCTTTCGGAGTTAAGCTACTAAGGCGGGGTTATCAGTTGAGGAGTTTGTTTTCTATTAGGGCTGTGATAGGTATAATTGCTAGGAACAATAGGAAGTAGGAGGCGGAGGCTAGTTGTCCAATGATGATGAATGGGTGTTCTACTGGTTGTCCGCCGATTCAGGTTAGGATGAGGATATTGGAGACTAGAAGTCAGAATAGGGTTTGGGAGAAAGGTCGGAATATGCTAGTTCGTTGTTTTGATAGGTGCAGAAGGGGTACAATTATGAGGATTAGGATGGAGAAAAGGAGAGCTAAGACTCCTCCTAGTTTGTTGGGGATGGATCGTAGGATGGCGTATGCAAATAGGAAGTATCATTCTGGTTTGATGTGGGGCGGGGTGACTAGTGGGTTGGCGGGGGTGAAGTTTTCTGGGTCGCCTAGGAGGTTTGGTGTAAATAAGGCTAGGCTTAGTAGGAGGACTGTTATTAGGACTGCCCCTAGGAGGTCTTTGTAGGAGAAGTATGGGTGGAATGGGATTTTGTCAGGGTTGGAGTTAATTCCGGTGGGGTTGTTTGATCCTGTTTCGTGTAGGAAAAGGAGGTGGAGTAGGGTTATTCCAATAATTGCGAATGGGAGAAGGAAATGGAATGTGAAGAATCGAGTGAGGGTAGCGTTGTCTACTGAGAAACCCCCTCAGATTCATTCTACTAAGGTGGTACCTACGTATGGAATGGCGGATAAGAGGTTGGTGATAACGGTGGCGCCTCAGAAGGATATTTGGCCTCAGGGTAATACATAGCCTACGAAGGCTGTGGCTATTACTAGAAGTAATAGGACTACTCCGAGATTTCATGTTTCTTTGAATAAGTAGGAGCCGTAGTAGAGGCCACGGCCTACGTGGAGGTATAGGCAGATGAAGAATATTGAGGCGCCGTTGGCGTGTAAGTTTCGGATAAGTCAGCCGTACTGTACGTCTCGGCAGATGTGGGCAATTGATGAGAAGGCCGATGAGATGTCTGCGGTGTAGTGCATGGCTAGGAAAAGGCCTGTCAGGATTTGGATAATTAGGCAGAGTCCTAGTAGTGAGCCGAAGTTTCATCATGCGGAAATGTTAGATGGGGTGGGTAGGTCGATGAATGAGTTGTTGATAATTTTTATAATTGGGTGGGATTTTCGTATGGCTGTCATTGGTTTTTATAGTTGAATAACAACGGTGGTTTTTCGGACCGAAGGTCTTGGTTTAAAGTCCAGGTAAAAATAGATGTCTTATTTCTTGTTTATGTTGTTTTTTTGTTTGGTTGGAGGGTTGATGGCTGTTGCTTCTAATCCGTCGCCGTATTTTGGGGCGGCAGGGTTAGTGATGTCTGCGGCGGTTGGTTGTGGGGTGTTGGTTGAGTTTGGGGGTTCTTTTGTGTCTTTGATTTTATTTTTGATTTATTTAGGGGGGATGCTTGTGGTGTTCGCTTATTCTGTTGCGTTAGCTTCGGAGCCTTATCCTGAGACTTGGGGCAGTTGATCTGTTGGGTTATATTTATTAGGGTACTTGTTTTTAGTGCTTGTTTTGTGGGTTTTGTTTGGGGGTGGGTGTGGGTTTAGTGGGTACGGGTTGGGGGGTGTTGATGCTAATGGGATTTTTGTTTCTCGAAGTGATTTTGATGGGGTTTCTTTGTTGTACTCTGTTGGAGGGGGCGGTTTGTTGGTTTGTGGTTGGGGTTTGTTGTTGACATTGTTTGTTGTTTTGGAGTTAACTCGGGGGTTGTCTCGTGGAAGTCTTCGGGCGGTTAGGGGAGGAGGGCTAGGAATAGGGCAGTTGTGATGATAAGGGTAGTTAGGTAAGCTTTGATTAGGCCTTTTTGAGATGAGGTTAGGTGGATTAAGGGAACTTGCATTGAGGCTAGGCCTTTTGGTCCGGCTTTTTCTAGTCATGTTAGGTCGTTTATGTGTGTTGCTAGTTTTTGACTGATTTTTAGGGCTGCTTTTGGGATGTTTCGGTGTAGGAGGTTGAAGAATCCTAGTTGGTTTGAGAATGTATATAGGTTGTGGTGTTTATGGGGGCGGAATATGGTGGTTTGGTTTGTAATGTCTAGGGCAAGGATTAGTCCGGTTAGGGTAATAATTAGTGCTATGGTTTTGGTTAGTGGGGGTATGGTTATTGTTGTTGTTTTTGTGGGGAGGATTGTTATGGTAATTAGTAGGCCTGCTAATAAAGAGCCTATGGCTAGTCGTAGGATTGGGTTGGTTAAGGTTTTGTTGTTTTCGTTGATTGGGGCCGTTGGTAGGTGACGAGGGGAGTTTATTTGAACGTAAAAGATAATTCGTAGGCTGTAGGCTGCGGTTAGTATTGTTGCAATGATTGTTGTTAGAAGGGCTCAGGCGTTTAAGTGGGAATTATTTAGGGTTTCGATAATTGTGTCCTTTGAGTAGAAACCTGCTAGGAATGGGGTGCCTATTAGGGCAAGACTCCCGATTGTTATGCAGGAGGAGGTGATGGGGAGGGTTTTTTTGATACCCCCTATTTTGCGGATGTCTTGCTCGTTTGAAAGGCTGTGGATAATTGATCCGGAGCATAGGAAAAGTATTGCTTTGAAAAAGGCGTGGGTTGAAATGTGAAAGAATGCTAGTTGAGGTTGATTCAGTCCAATTGTCACTATTATGAGGCCTAGTTGGCTAGAGGTTGAGAAGGCAATGATTTTTTTGATGTCGTTTTGGGTGATGGCACAGATGGTGGTAAATAGGGTTGTTAGGGCGCCTAGGCATAGAGATAGAGTTAGAATTGGTTGTAGTTTTTCTAGAATTGGGTGTATTCGGATTAGTAGAAAGATACCGGCTACAACTATTGTGCTGGAGTGGAGTAGTGCTGAGACAGGTGTTGGGCCTTCTATTGCTGCTGGGAGTCATGGGTGTAAACCGAATTGGGCGGATTTTCCGGTTGCAGCTAGTACTAGGCCTAGTGCAGGGAGGATGTTGTTTGTGTTTAGTGTGAAGATTTCTTGGATTTGTCAGTTTGACAGGTTTGTTGCGAATCATGCTATGGTTAGGATTAGTCCAATATCTCCGATTCGGTTGTAAATGATAGCCTGGAGTGCGGAGGTGTTTGCGTCTGCTCGGGCGAATCATCATCCGATGAGTAGGAAGGATATGATTCCTACGCCTTCTCACCCGACGAAAAATTGGAAGAGGCTATTAGCGGTAACTAGGGTTAGTATAGCAATTAAAAAGATTAATAGGTATTTAAAGAATTGGTTAATGTAGGGGTCTGAGGCTATGTACCAGCTGGAGAATTCAAGAATGGATCAGGTCACAAAGAGGGCAATGGGTACGAAGATTAAGGAGTAACTGTCTAGGATAAAGCTGGTTTTGATGCTAAAGTTGTTAATGGTGGTGATGTAGGTGTTGGTGATTATGGATTCTGTGCCGTAGTTAATTAGGTTAAATATGGGGATTAGGCTGATGGTAAGGGCGATTTGGATTGCTCATTTAATGTTTTTAGGGGTGCATAGTGGTTTTAAGGTTGGGTTTATTGATGTAATGATGGGGATTGTGAGGATTAGTAGGGAGGTAAGGGTGGTTGTAATTGGGAGTATTTGCATATACTTTTACTTGGAGTTGCACCAAGATTTTTGGTGCCTAAAACCAATGGATTGTCTTTTATCCTTTAAAAGTGAGGGGTCTGAGGAATTTAACTTCAGGGGTAAGAATTAGCAGTTCTTAGTGTTCGAAACACCTCTCGGTTTGCAAGAAGGGTTAAACTTCTGTTTTTTAGGGCCACATCCTAAGGTTTTTGTTAAACTATGCCAACAGGCGAAAGTGCTTGAGATGATGATTGGTTTTATAATTAGTAAGATGAGGGGAAGTATGTGTAGGGCTATAATTAGATGTTCTCGAGTGTGTGTTGGGTCTGTGGTGATGGTGTGGAGTGGGAGTTTGTTTCGTTGTGTCGTTAGGAATATGTGTAGTGAGTAAATGGCTGTAATGAGGGTGCCTAGACCGGTTAGGATGATTGTTGGTTGGGATCAGTTGAAAAGTGCGGAGATGATTGTAAGTTCTCCTATTAAATTGATGGTTGGGGGAAGTGCTATGTTGGTTAGGTTGGCAAGGAGCCATCATGTTGTTATTAGGGGTAGAATAGTTTGAAAGCCCCGTGCTAGGATTAGGGTTCGAGTGTGGGTTCGTTCGTAGTTGGTGTTGGCTAGGCAGAATAATATGGAGGATGTTAGGCCGTGGGCGATTATTAGGATTATGGCTCCGGTGATGCTTCATGGAGTTTGGATTAGGCATGCGGCGATGACCAGTCCTATGTGGCTTACTGATGAATAGGCGATTAGTGATTTTAGGTCTGTCTGTCGTATGCAGATGGAGCTGGTTATTACGATGCCCCATAGTGCGAGGATTATGAATGGGTAGTATAGTTTGTGTGTTATTGGTGTGAGTGTTAGGGTAATTCGAATGATGCCGTAACCTCCTAGTTTTAGTAGAATGGCGGCCAGTACTATGGAGCCGGCGATAGGGGCTTCAACATGGGCTTTTGGTAATCATAGGTGTAGTCCATATAGGGGTATTTTTACTATGAATGCTATTAGTAGTGCAACTCATAGTACTGTGTTTGATCAAGTGTTGAGTAGTTGTGGTTGTGTTAATTGTAATAGGATCATGGAAGTGTGGGAGTTTTTTGTATTAAGGTATAGGATGGCGATTAACAGTGGGAGGGAGCTTGTTAAGGTATAGAATAGAAAGTAAGTGCCTGCGTTCAGGCGTTCGGCCTGGTTGCCCCATCGGGTGATGATGATAAGTGTTGGAATGAGTGTTGCTTCAAATATAATGTAAAAAAGTGTTAGGTTTGTTGAGGAAAAGGTGAGGATTAGAAATGTTTGTAGTATGGAGAGGGCAACTAAAAATGCTTGTTTGCGGTGGAGGGGTTCTTGTTGTAGGTGGTTTTGGCTGGCTAGTGCTATGAGGGGCAGTAGTCAGCAGGATAGGACAAGTAGGGGGGCTGAGATTGGGTCTACTGCAAGCCATTGGTTTGAGAATGTAAGTTCTGAGGTTAGTGTGGGTTTAAGTCATGTTAGGCTTAGCAGGGCTAGTATTGTGGATAGGCGGTGAATGCG